>JAGFPH010000872.1:52190-65417 GCA_018207615.1 Philaenus spumarius
GAATATAATTTTAGGTTAGGTAAATCAAGCAATAGCGAAGCATTGCCATGTCCACTAGTTTAAAGTAATAGGATTTTATATGTAAGATATGCAAAAAAAAAGTTGATTGCTGGAGTTATAGTCTTGAATACTCTAGGTCCTTGTAAAGTTAGTTTCTCATACATAACTTATTTTATCATTGCTCACAAACTTCTACAAACAAATTTAATTAATACCTATTTTAAAATCATTAAAACAAAGTTTTCTCAACCTTAAATTAATATGTTATATATAAAAGAACGGAAAAAAATTCATGAAAAAAATTAGTTGCCTTTGTCAAGTCGTTGGGTTGACGCGTTGCAATTATAGACCTTATCTATTTCTTAACTCCCGTAAAGATAAAATAGCAACCTTAATAGTTGCTCAAGCTCAAGCACTTGCTCTACGGTACCTCAAGGTAGAGCAACTATTCCTTACAACTGTCGATGTTAATTTTTTGCGATGCCAAGCCATTTCGGTGTGAGTTGCAAGTATAATTTCAAAAATTCGCCAAATATACTAATTATAAACCAATCCAAAAGAGTTCCATAGCTTTTTTGTAGAGAAAGGTTCAAAGAATTCATAAATACCAGTAAAAAAATGATTGATGTAAAATTTACTAAGTTAGTAGCTCAAGAAACAAAAAATGTTCAGTAATGAAAGGAAAAAGTTCAACTTTAGGCCTACATAAACAGTACCGTAGTTTACATTTATTGTATTTTTTTTTAAATGTAGAAAAGTTTTGTAATTTAGTTATAAATAGAACTGTATAAAAATATTTATCAATTTCCAATTTCTTATTTTGAAAACACCAGTTTTATGTTCCTACTACAAGACTGTTAACAAAACTAGGCTTAGTTTGAATAGTAATTTAATAATACTGTATATGCTTTGCCCAAAAATTAAATATTATTATAACAAAGTGTAGAGAATAAATCAAAAAATTGAACTGTATAATTGTAAATTATTGTTTCATAAAAGTTTTTGAATTAGCTTTACTTTGAATCAGAAAATGAGATAAAATAAATAAACCTCTCGCGCACGAACCTTTATGACAGTGTGAAAACTGTGAAAGTGCCACTTCGGGAGCGTGAGAAAGTCGAGTTTTGAATTTCCCATTTGTCGGTATTTC
Organism: Philaenus spumarius; assembly: GCA_018207615.1. NCBI lineage: Eukaryota > Metazoa > Arthropoda > Insecta > Hemiptera > Aphrophoridae > Philaenus > Philaenus spumarius. The sequence goes on from JAGFPH010000872.1 coordinate 53,341, forward strand.
TCAGCACCTTACGAACAAAACCGTTAGAGTAAATATGGTTTGCTTTACACCAAACGAATGATTGAACTTTGGTCTATAAATAGATATAAACAAGCCTATTTAAATAATTGGAATTGTAAGAGATATCTCGAATGTAAAATCAAGAGGGGGTCCGGGGAAACTTTTTGAAATTGTAGGTATATAAAGTCGACTTTTTAGCACACTCTCATGTTACACTTTTGTAAATACTGTCATGTTACAAAATTACACTACATCTATATCAATGCAATTTTATAATCCTAATACAAAAAATAAATTGGGTGTGCTTAAGACAACCCGTTGGAAGTGAAATTTATATTATTATCAGTATTAATATTAGAGGAGAACAAGGGTCAACAAATTGCACAAGTCAATATATTGTCAAAAAATATTATATCATATTTTGAAATTGCATAATTTCAAATAACAAATTATTCTTAACTCCTAAAAATTGTAACTAAGTAATTTAAGTATATTTTCAGTTATCAGTAAATCTATAGAACATTATAATATAATATATTTTCTCACATTATACCTACATTACACATTTTTATTCCATTTTAAGCGTGTATATGATGTAATTATATAAAATTATAAAATAAATAATCAATATAAAAATTGACCATATTCCATTTGTTTAATTTAAAATAGAGTAAAGTCTTTAGCTTTGACTAAATAATTTAATATGGTTTTAAATTTCCTAGAGTTTATAAGAAATTGTAGAAACTTAAAAATGCTATAATCAATAATATTGTTTAAAATTTGGTATTTAAAGTACTTTAAAGTCTGGTGTTAACTTTCCAAAGTTTCTGTTGTGTTTAAAAATATATCTGATAATATTATACTATTGAATTTAAGAAAGCAGTTTAATATTGTAAGTAGGAATAATTTAACATGTTTGCACGGATTATTTATTGTTTTTACTTTCTCCCCCCTATACCATAGTATATGGAGAAAGTATTGTATTCGTCAAAATTTTCGAGTTTGAGTTTTTGGTGGAAATATCCGTTTTGGGTCCCCCTGAACCTAAAAAAGTTGTTTTCGGAGTGATGTGTGTGTGTGTGTGGATGTTATCAGACCTAGAACCTAAACCAGTCGTCCGATTTTGTTGAAATTAGGTATGGAGGTACTAATTCACGGTATCTCCAGGAATTTTTTTCATTTTTGTGATTTTTTAGGGCAATTTTCCCATAAAAACCCTTAAAATATCGGAAAATCAACTTTTATCAAAAACGGCTATAACGATTTTGATTAAAATTTTAAAGTACTATAAACTTTAATCAAAATCGTTTGAGCCATTTTTGAGAAAAGTTGGTTTTTCCGTTATTTTATGGATTTTTATGGGAAAATTACTCTTAAAAATAAAAAAAATTTAAAAAATTGGTATTTTGAATTATTATTCTACTGATGAAAAGGTATGTTATAGTACTTTTCGTCAAAAATAAAATGGCACCACCCGCATCCCTAAATAATATTTTTTTATTAAGTTCCTATAATGAGGGAGAAAGTATGTGTCAGTTTCCTGATACCGTTTATTAAGTTTATGGTTGTGGATGTAATATTCAAAGAGTAGATGGGTATTTAAATCTAGAACAATACACACATTTGTATTATATTGTGCCATAAGATATTGATGATTTTAAAAGTAAAAATGAATTGAAATGGTGAACATTTTATAGAATATTAAATAAAAAAAGACAGAATCGCAACCGTAATAAAAATAAAAATTTTTCATAGTAAAATACATTTTTTTGTAAATTAACTTTGAGTTTTTGTCAGTTCCTAGATAAAATAGTCAATAATACAGTAATTAGGCTCATTTACTTAAAGCCGAAAAAACTATAGTAATATATTAAATAGCTAAAGGAAGATCTACAAAAGTTAGCGTCATTATGACTATCTATTACGGTTTTCTAGCGATATCATTTTTAATCTTATCGTGAGAACCTCAGAAGTGTACATATTCGGTGATGGTATGCACCATTTTATAATAATTATTGTATTTCAGAGGGTAAAACAGTAGGGAGTTTATTTTCATTTACTTTATTTGTATTGTATAGGTAAGGTATTAATTTGATTTATTTTGTAATATAGGTTGAACATTTTTTCTTTGCAACTCTGTAATAACTGTGTATCTTGATTTTGCTGGAATGTTCCGCCAAACCCTTAAAAACTTAAAAACCCATAAAATACCCATTGGTGTAGATAATGAGTTTTATTTGATGTATTAAAGGCTGTGTCAAATTCCTGTTTAGCTTCTGAATGCAAAACTCAGATAGTATAGGCTAGTTGTCCTCATCTTCTTCACTTTCGTCAATATCGTCTGTAGTCTGAGTTATGGCAGCAACAATCCTTTCATCAGTCAGCTCTTTTTCTGTGGTCAAACAAACCTGCTCAAACCATATAACCAGGGCCGGATTTAGCATTTTGGCGCCCCTATGCCCAATAATTTTTTCCGCCCCCTAATAAGTTATAGCCTATGTTCATTGCTTAAACACCACTCCACGATGCAATTTTATCATTGCAAGTTTTTTGAGTAATTTACTTGGTTCTGGGCTTAACAAAATGCCGTCTTAAAACACTTTTAGTAATCTTATGTATTAAATAGTGAGCTCACGTTTGTGGGACTGAAACAAAACGATCCAACCTGCAAAGCATTCCCGCATCAAAGCATGGCCATTGCTATGTTAATAACTTAGGTTTTGTTCAATTTAGTAATTTGGGCAAATAAATAAAAAAACTCTGTAATACATCATATAATAGGTTTAATCTCAGAAATAGGTTATAACGAAGTTGTTGCGTAATGTTGAAAAATAGTAATAACTTTACCAACAATTATTTATTTGTTCCAATGAACTTCAAAATCAGAATTATTTTTTTGTAATCAATTCAAAAAATATGTTAAGTTATGGCTATTTATTTTTATTTCTAGATATTTTTTTTAATATTTTTTTTTTCTCGGCAGTACGCCCCCTGGGAGCTTGCGCCCATAGGCCCAGGCCTACCGGGCCTATTGGGAAATCCGGCCCTGACCATAACTATAAAGCACTGTCTAATGTTTCACATTTTGGGATATCAAAGCTTTATGAGATATCAATCTTGTTACATCGCCAACCGTCATTGTATGATTTTCAATGTTTTCTCAAAACTTTAATTGTAAAAACGCATACCTCCATTTTACTTCAACCTTTTGAAGCGACACACCTTCATCTAGGGGGCGAACCTATAATTTCTCAGCTAATGTTAACGAAACATGTTTACTTTTTTTGTTGCCATAGTATGTAATACACACTGTGGATACAAAATAGTTATGATTAAAACACTCAACGAAAAACTCATTTCTAAACATACGTACAGCACACGCTTGATCCGCATTTGTTTAATGTCAACTACTATAGAGGGTAGTTACCCAATTTTTGCCCCATAGTTACTAATAACAAAACACAAGTAGCCTATGATTAAAATATTATTTTTTATATACATCATTTAAGAAATACACAATACTAAATGGGCTCCTATCAAATCAGCTCCCTGTTCTAATTAATTGGAAGTTGTCAAATTAAATGTTTGTTGAATTAGAGTTCCCTTCAAACCCACAAAATACTCAATGTTAGAAACACCCCTGTATTAAGTAGTGTTTTGGCATATAACTTCAATATAATACATTTATTTTCGGCATGGGGTAGAGCATAAAACTAGCTATGCATATTATAGGGTAGCATATTATAAATACTTAAATACATAATGTATAAAACGCTTTTTACATAAACTGCACAGTACAGTTTGTAGTGACTCAAACATATGACTCAACGTTAAAACATAGGCGCACATGTCTCGACATGGAAAAAATAACACTGGATTTCTGGCCCTCTTCTCCAATCGTCGATCTGTGTTGTATGCATATTGTTTTGTCAAGACGTTTAGTGCGATTTGAAAAGTGTACTAGTGAAAGAGTGTTTTTTTTTATTTTTTATTAAGATGTCAGGAAATAATTCGAGGAAGTCTCTTACAATGGAGTTTAAGCAAAAGGTGTTAAAGACCTTAGGTTGTTGAAGACAACCCAAAGAGGAAGAAAGTAGACAGTGCAGAGCAGACAAGGGCTAGGGAAGAGCAACACCAGAGATGTTATAATTACTTGGGCGTGCTCAAAGTAAATGACTTTTCAGGGGACCAAGCCCTAAGCTAAATAAGTCCTCGATCATGCTAAACTGATAACAACGCAAAAGAGATCTTGTACTCATAACTGGACATCGTCAATTCAGGAAACATCTAGAAACAGTTGGAATCTTGAAAGGCAATATAAACTGCCAACTTTGTAAACAGGCTCAAGAGTCTGCAAGACACATCATCTTTGCGAGATGTTGGAGGACAGACGAAGAAAGCTCTTTGGAATGCAGCAACCGTGGGACAAAGTAGACAAGAAACTTGGTTTAGAAAATCTACCTCGATTAAATCTAATTTTTTCTAATCTATGGGGGTTTTATAATTTCTAGAAACAGCTAAAATTTATACGGATAAATATGTTTGACAAAATATATAAATACATATTCAATATACTTAATAAAAATTTTTTTTAGTCAGGGTTAACATTATTTACATTTATGTATATATTTGTATTTTAGTAATCCTTATAAGAATAAGTTAACATTTAATTTATTTATGTCGGTAGTTTAGGAAATGTTTTATCAAAGAAAGATAAATGCGGGACTAAAGAAGAACTTATAAACAGCTATTAAAATGCTAAGTTAAACGAAAATTTATTTATTAAAATATTTTTTAGTATTAGCGTAAAACTATACACAATGTACATTATTAGAACATTTAAAAAAACAATAGAATAATGGTGTGTGAGTACTGCTAACTGCACAGCACTTCTATTTGCTTTCCTAATAATTATTTGAATAGCCTATGCCTAACAATTCACTCAACATTTTATTCTAATGAAACAATATAATTATTGAATAAAATTAATTGGAAAAATTCTCGCTAACGGTCTGTACAGTGATTGGTTTATTGATGTTTAAATTTATGCAATACTTCTTTTATGTCAAATCAAAATAAAATGTGTGTTTTAATACATGTTTAATGATTATAAAACAATTTACATTTAAAATGATATAAAAGCATTATCATAAACTTACTTACAGACTTCAGTCACAGTAAGTGGTAGCACTTCTTACTTTTCAAAAAACCGGTCTTCAGCTGATATTATTTCAACAAAGAATGGTATTCTAAACGTTCACCTAACTTTTTATACATTTATAACAATCTGCTATCTTTAAGTTATTAAAACTTCAGCATTTATTTAAATAAAATTATCTTAGTGTTATCTCAAAATGGGTGCTTATAAATCAAACTATTTTAAAGATAAGTATACACTACAATGTCATTGAGCTAAGGGTTATTTATAATCTAATCAAAACTATAAGCCTAATAAGTTTTATAGTAATTAGTAAACTCTTGTTTTGATACTTAATTTGTTATGTAGGCTTACCTTTTTACCAGGGCATTTGTGTATTTTTGCACAAAACTACTGTGCATTTTTGTCTTAAAGTGAAAATACGGGACAAACCACCATCGCAAAAAAAACAAAAACTTTTTAGTATTTAAGTTACACAACATTGATGGTTTTCTCTCTGATTCAACCCAGAGACCTCACTTTGAAGGAGTCACACAAACTTATTCTTTAGTGATAAGGTTGCCTAAATGTCCAATGTGCATTGTTACTAAATTTTTCAAAATTGATATAAGTTATTAAACAAAACTTAGATTTTCCCAGAAACCTTATACTTCTGCTATTTTCAAAGTAAGGCTAAGTAGTAGTGAAACGATTTTTATAGAATTTTATTTCACTCTATTTCTAAAATTTGTGGTACCGGTACTCATAAAATTCTAAAACGATCAGATTGGTTGGTCTACTTAATTTAAGCTGTGTTTTTCCATTACACACTAGGCCTATGATAATGCCAACTGTCAAATTGTCTAAGTGGAATACAAGAAATTTATTCTAGAAGTGTTCTATTTTCAATTTTAGTATATGCAACTAAAAAAAAAAAAAAAATATATAAAATAATAATAAGGAGTACAATGGTACTGAAAACTTGAATTTGCAGCTGGTGTGAATCTAATTTTTACATTCCATTTTTACAACTTCAGTAGAACCACATAACCACATTTTCACAACCAAGAGAAGTTACATAAATGTGTGAGTGAGAAGGATAATAATCTACAACTGTATACTATACCCAAGGCGTATTAAAGATACCTTTAATACGCCTTGTACTATACCCATTTACTAACACCAACTCACGGTTAAACTTTGTATATACGAGTATTTAGCCAAATAAAACCTTATTGAACGGTAATCTAACTAAAAATCATAAAAAACAATGTACTATTGTGGCTGGTGAAGGTTTACTTTTTTATTTTTGAACTATAGTTATTCTACAAACAGAACTATAAATTTATGTTTTAACATTGTAAGCTAGATCTAAATATTCGTAAAAACTTAATTATTACATTACAAATTTCCTTTTGCCAGTAAAGTGTCTGTATATCAGCTTTCGTTCCATCCCTTTCTCTCTTCTTTCAATTAAATGCAGATATAAATGCTTGTTTTAATTATATGCACACAACATAAAATAAAATGTTAGTTTTTTCCTAAGAAATTAGTATGATAAATTATTTGTTTTAATGTTCTCCAGGTACAGTATGACGAATTATTTGTTATGAGATATTTTCAAACTCTACTTTATAGTATAAAAACTGTAGCATGCAACAACTTTATATAGTGGGGATATAAAATAACAATCCTGTAAATATAAAATACAATAAGTACCTCACCTTTAAAATAAATTACTATATTTTTCATCCTGATAAAACAAATTTACTCTATACGAATCTAATAATTTAAACAGTCACTCACTAACTGATACATAGAATGTTTGATTTTCACTTTGAGGCCTACTTGAAATAAATTTAAAAGGATTTTTATTACTGTTTGGAAATCATGAAAAATAAATGTGTTTTGAGCTCCAAAATTAAAGTTTTTCACAAATTTTAAAGGTAAGATGCTTGTTGTATTGTATATTTAAAGGATTGTTAAATAGGCCCACTGTATACAGTTGTTGCATTGATACAGTTGCATTATGTATCAAAGTAGAGTTTTAAAATGTGTCTTCACATACTTTGTCAAAACGTTCCAGGAGAACATTAAAACAAACAATTTATCACAAAAAATAATTTTATTAATTTACCTTTATTTACATTTTTTAAATTTTTGTTATATCTTTATTGACCTATCCAAAATTAATTTGGTAATAATCTCAGAGGAAAATATTCTTACGGGGGTGTACAATACCTCTTGAGGACCTAAACCATAAATCTCATCAGTAATGCTATTTTATTAAAGTTCAATGCTTGAACAAAACTAGAATATCACTTACTTAATCACTTACATTGTTACAATTGGAAATGACTTATTTTTAATTGAATTTATATGTATAAAACAGTAAATTTTGCAGAATTGATGATTTTTTGTTTTCAAGTAATTCAATTGAAATCCACAACTCAAATAATTATTCCTGTTTATAAGGAAATATCTTTAGGCAATCTTAAAAATAAAAAATAAAAAATTACAAGTCTTACCATTTAGATATTCATGAAAAATCCCCGCATATTACAAAAGTTTAGCTCCAAAATTCAGAAAAAGAAAGATTCTTAAAATGAAAAATTTGTAAGATTGTAGATTGCTGGATGGGACTATTTTGTCTTTGTATTGCAAACCTTGAAGAAACAAATTTGTCTAGAATAACTTGAGTATTTTTTCTGGAGTGTATTTAAACTTCTTCTTCATTAGACTAACTGCCGTAAGATAAAGAATACAGCTATGTTCTGTTTTACAATCGAGACAAGTAAAATAAAAAATATCATTTCAAATTTTGCCTTTATCTTGGACAAGTCTTATACAAGTATGTTCTGTTTTCAATCAAATCAAGTGAAATAAAAAATATCATTTTAAATTTGGTCTTTATTTTGAAAAAGTCTTATACAAGTATGTTCTGTTTTCAATCAAGATAAGTAAAATAAAAAATATCATTTCAAATTTGTTCTTTATCTTGGGCAGGTCTTATACAACTATTTTCTGTTTTCAATCAATACAAGTAAAGTACGGTAAAAAATAGCTGCAGTTTGTACATTGTGATTCTTATGAACAAATAAAATATTCATAGGATATTTTATATAAATTTGTAAAAATCTACTTTTTTTGTGTTATTCAAATTTGTGCCTTTTCTTCAAATTCCGCTTATTGTTATCACAGACTGCCCAACAACTGTGAAGTATAAACCAAATTATATCAATCAGTGGTGTAACGAGGTCAAAAACAATCCAGGAGCCACCCCCCCCTCCCCCAATTGAACCGGCAGACAGGTGACTCATGCCACATCCACCTTTTATCCTCCCAACTGCAACCCAGGCCCTTACCCAGGAAAAAATTACCAAAATTTAGGCCCCCCCCCCCCCCCACGATATTCAAAATTCATATTATAATATTTTAAAGTTCTTATAGTTTTAGTTATATAAATATGTTTCAGAGCAGTAATTAGGTAAATATAACCAGTGCTAATGATCTTAAAACTAAATTCAATTTTTTTGTTAAAACATTTATAATATAACGTTAAATTAAATGAATAAATGAAAATTTATCAAAATTGCTGTTTTTCTCACATAATACTTTTTTTTGTTTTATAAATGTTTAATATTGAAGAAACAAAATGAAAGTTTACATTTTCAGCTCTTTCAAATTCAAAATAATTGTTTCCTTTTCTTTTCAGCTGTAAGTGTGGTTATCGCACTACTAAAATCAACACTCATCGCTCTGTTAGTTTGTAGATATTGTTGCCAAACAACTTCGACGTTTTTGCGACATTGTGTTGCGAAGATAATTTTTAGCTTAGAAAAAGGCCTTTCTGCACTTGCAATATTAGAAAGATTAAACCTGCATTTACAATATCGGGAAAACTGGTGGTCCTTCTTACATAGTTTTTACCCCCACCTAATGATAAATTTAGACTGCACGTTGCATCATAATGTACTATTTCAACAATGTTCCGCCCCCTCGAGGCCAAGCGCCCTGGAGCGGCTGCTCCACTCGCTCCTTGATCACTACGCCACTGATATCAATATAGATCGCATGCATGTAGGATATATCTGGGCTATTATTTTTTATACATTGGTAACCCTAAGCAAAATAATCTAGGGAAAGTTTTGGAGCACTAATTTTTAAACACCAGTGTGATAGTTAATTTGTAAAAAATTATGTTTTAAAATAGGTTTAATAAAACATGCAAGACAATATTTTACCAAAATTTACTAAAAGTTTTTTCAATAAATATTCGTTACATTTTATACTAAATACATATTCAAATCTTGAGTTGTACACTTTTGTTGTCATTTCAAAGATAGAAAGAATCCCTCCTCTTCCAGTTTTTTAAGCGTGTACTTTATAACTTTCTTGCAATGTGGGCCATTTAGATTCTTCTGTAATATATTTAGCTCTTTCCCGTCTCCTTCCGGATTTTTCCATGCTTCCATTATCTTTTCAATGTTAGTTGCATTCTCTTTCTCAGATAAAACTATTGGTAAATAACCATGAAGTAGACTTAAAGGGATTGCTTCGGCAAACTTCAATTCATCCTGTAGCTGTTCCCAAGTTAACCTTTCTTCATATCCAATGCTTTCCAGAGTGGAGTTGAAAGTTTCAAGGTACGTAGAATACAGTTCAGGTAGTCTGTGTTGTTTAACATTTTCTTGGGCACTTGTTACTAAAAACATAAGCAGGTCTACAGCAGGAGAAGCAAATCTACAAACTTGGAGGTCAATTAATTTCAAGCCAATCACTTTGCCTGTGTCATCGTGTTTAAATAAGATGTTGTTTGTCCACGCATCACCATGATTTAAAACTCTCAAATGTTTCTCCCCATTGTGGATTGTCATTATTATTTCCCACAATTTATCCATGTTATTTGTATAATATTCAGCGAAGTGTTCATACCCTTCCCATTTTTCAAGTACCGATGCAAACATATTTACACCTTTAATAAAAAGTTCTTTACCTTCAGCTTGGGAAAACTCTTCAGAATACAAGACTTCTTTTCCAATTTTGGCAATCAATTCAGGTTGTTGTTTGTTAATTTTCAGAGATAATGCATGAAATGTACTTAAAGCTTTCATGAAATGATTGCAGTGATCAAAGTTTAATTGTTTTAATCTATCGCACATGACATATCCTTGTTCCTTTAAATCCTCCATTATTATTGTTCCTGGAATTTGACAAATGTAAGCCTTCGGGGTCATCTTTTCCTTGACCAACTTGTCCATGATTGGTAAAAGCTCTTTGTAAATTGCACATTCTTTATCAACGACACCCATTTGATCTAACATATCTTTTGCCTCGCCAGCTTGGAGTGGAGTTTTGACTATTAATGATGTTTGTGTAAGTTCATCATTCTTTTTATACTCTACTTTAACCCGGAATACTAAACAAATATAATTGTTTCCTTCAGCTACAGCTGGTTTAACACTATAAGTTACCACATCAATTGTCTTTGACGAATCCTTTTCTTGTAAGGTATTTGTTAAGAAGGCTTTGTCTAACCATGAAGGTGTAGCTATGTTTGAACTCATTACAAACTGCTGAAACAAAATAAAATACACTTTACTTTTAGAGTGAGTATATGGCATCGAAGAATTAATTAAATTATCTGTTATTGGAAAATTATTCTATTACACCAACATGCACGTTTAGAGAATTAGGAGAACATATTTTCATCAATTTATTAAATATTTACCAATAATGAATTCATATTCTAAAAAATGGAAACCCATGCAATAACTTCTTTGGGAGAAAGAGAATCAGGGTACATGTTATGTCACACAATCAAGACTTCTATACTTTTAAGTCTTAACTGATCTGGGAATGTCTTCAAGATTAACCAGTTGGTAAAGCACAACCGACTCGGGAAATTATGTTGGTCCTTAGTTATTTTTTAGAGTTTCCATTATATCATATGAGAGGCTCAGAGTAGATAGTCAGAAATCCATCTGCATCTATTTAGGACTGATCTCAAGCAAACTAAGAGATCTGCTGCATTTTCTAGTACAAAGACCATAGAACTAAGACTAGTTGGCATGACCTTCTCAATTCATGAACAAGGCTGCAGTAGATTCATGTTGATTGTGGTTATTGTATTGGAAATCAACTCTGTTCTGATTATTGTATATTTTTTATGCTTATATATTAAAAACCCACATACCTGGGCAGGTGGTATTCTTGACACTGCAAAAATGTCTGTCTGCCTGAATGATTTTTTGCATTGACAAACCAGACCATGAGAAACATTATGCATTATCAGTTTACTTCGAAGACCAATAATTTAGAAAGTGTTAGTAATTGTGTGAAATATTAAGAGTGTGCAAAACAATATTTGTTGTCAAATAATCTTCTGAGAGTTGCTCCCACAGAATAACAGTATGTAAAAGATTAACGAACCATCAACACTGTCAATTGTATTGTGGAAATTCTGGAACTAGTAGTCTTTTATACGCCCACCCAGACCTTTAGTACTTTTTAATAAGTTATTCTGTTCTTGTTTAAACAATGCTCAACAACTATAGAGATAAAGCTTAGTATCCTATTTGTTGCAACATGCATTAAGTCATAAGATACTCAAGTGCAGTAGGTTAGTGACATTTAGCAAGAGTTCCAATAATAGTTAACAAAAAAGAATCTTTAACAGTTTTTTAGTAACTGTCTTTGTCAAATATATGCATAGTCTACACTAACCATTTTGATGAAAAAACAAACAAACAATTTTTAGTAAATTCTACAATATTTAACTCATTAAAATTGAGTTATAAAAAGTACCTTCGGTCAATAGTGTAAATGGTAATAACCATTTTTCCTTGTTCTTATTTGAGTAACAGTACAGTATTAGCATATTATACTAGCATATATTGTATATATATATATATATATATATATATATATATATATATAT
>JAGFPH010000872.1:72383-86903 GCA_018207615.1 Philaenus spumarius
TCGTGTTCTGAGGACCATGATCAGTGCTCACTTACTACACCCAACTAAAATAATATTGCATTGCCGTAGGTCCTTTATAAGTGTTCAAAGTTTCAAATCAATCCGACTTTTTGAAGGGGGTGAAAATCACCTCGTGTTCTGAGGACCATGATCAGTGCTCACTTACTACACCCAACTAAATTAATAATGCATTGTCGTAGGTCCTTTATAAGTGTTCAAGGTTTCAAATCAATCCGACTTTTTGAAGGGGGAATCAAAGAAGTCACACGACGGACTAAAAAGCAGGTAATATACTGATAGTTATTTCATATAGTTTATGTTTATACAGCTACACAGACCCGCGGAGAAAAAGAAGAGCGATGATTCGAAAGAAAGAAACAGAAACCATCGTTTAGTCAATAAAAATCCAATATAAAAACAACCTTAGAGGCAGAGTTTTTCAAAATAAGGAAATAATCAGGAGTTCCTGCAAACGAGAGACAGAGCTTCGAGCCACATCCGTTAAAACAGGATGCAGTGTCTCATTGCAGCGTTGCCAGACCTCGGCCGCCAGATTTGCGCCAAATATTGATAAAATGAATATCCACTTGTGAACCGTAGCGATGCTAGCACTCCAAGACATAACTTTTTGGAACTAAAAATATACACTAGGGTCCCATTTGACTGCCAATACAAATCAATTTTATTCGTCATTAATCATCATTATAAGACAGAATAACAGGGTCTGCAATTTGGCGGCCGTATACGGCTTCCATTTAGAACCAGCCGCCAAATCGAATGCAAATCGTGCCATATAAGGCAGCCAAATGGTACCTAATCTTTATATATATATATATATGTATGTATATACATACAAGATCTTTGGGTAACAGTATTAGGTAAGAAAGTATTCTTAGTACTCGTTTCGGTGGTTTAACTATTTCAGGAAGGATGTAGAAGTTGTTTTCTAATAAGAGAAGAAATAAAATTTCAGTCTGATATGTACACAAAATTATTTCAAATAATATTGAAGGCTCTGCTATTAGGCCACATTGTAAACTGTCAATAATAAGAAATAAAGAATATTTAATTTAAACATTAGCACAGAAACCACTTTTTTTAGAATATTAATTCATGACTACGAATTAATTCATAAAATTTTTTTGTTGAATTATAAATGGTGAAAAGTAAAGAAACTCTCTCATTAATGTTCATCTCGGCTTGTTTAACACAAAATATATCCACCCTCTTTGTTTTTGTTAATTGTTGCTAATGTTGTAATTTACAGTAAAATAATACTGCTTTTAGTTCAAACTATAAAGTTGTAAGTTATAAATTGCTTCATTTTAAAAATAATTTTGTATTAGTATTACATTAGTTTCAAAGAATATTGATAATTATCATAGCTTCACTTTAATGGTGACAGGAATTTTAATCTACCAGGTTCATATTGTATAATGATGGGGTTATAACAACTTGTAGCTGGATGAGGATGTCGAAATTACATCTATTTCAAATTAACCATCCAGTAGATTAGTGAATTTGATATTCTAAAAAACTTAAAAAGGAAGTGGATGTTTGTTTATTAGAGATAACCATCCAAGGATCTTAAACCAAAAAGTAAAATATTATAATTCAGTAAATTTGTTTATTTGACTTTTAATCATCATAAAATAATGTTACAGTTTCAATAATAATATTATGTTAGTGTATTGTATGATTCTACTCTTGTTTTTAAAAATAATTATGTATAACTTAATATCTAACTTAATATAAAATAATTAAAAGTTTATTTTTCTATTTTGTATGCAGTGAGTTATTTAACAACATGTTCATTTAAATAATTAAAAGATCTAACTGTGAACCTTCATAAAATCACTTGTTTGTCTGTCAGTGTGTCACAGTTGGTTTTATCAATAACAAATAAAGGTATAAAGATGCAATTTTACATAGTTAAAAAACATACTAATCCACAGGTTTTCCAATTTACAAACCTAAAAAAATATGATACTATTGGTACTATTAGTACTGGTATGCATTTTAGAGGCCTAAGTTTATTAGAGAGAGAGAAAAAAATACTGTCTTGTGAAACTAATTTTTAGAATTTTGATATATGTTGTTCCAGATATTCCAAAAGTTGTTGCTCAAACCTACTCACCTCCTTCATTTTTGAAAGTACGTAAGCAAAAAATTTTTATAATCTAGTCGTGTTAGGGGTACTCAATATAATTTACATGCAAACTTTAGCAGAGACAACATTTTGTAAAGAAGTGATGACAAATTTATTTTCTTCTATGCTAGGTATACTGTTATTGGGAACCTTTGTCTCTTTTCACTAGAGTCTCCACATAAATTATAATTTAATTCTGTCATGGTTATAATTAATTATTAGTTATTTTGTATGTAGTATCCTATATGATATGTTGATGTGCTATTATTGAAATTGGTTTGGTAAAAGTTAAAAATGATAGCGGTGAGGAACTCTTGACAAACGAGTTGATCCCACACTTCCCACTTTTATTTGTTTTAAATAAATACACACTAAAAGAAGAAAATAATGACATTCTGAAAAACAAATTGCATTAACTTAACTTCAGTAAGCTTTGTTTAATGTGTTTTAGGCAAAACTTTAGAATCATTTTTCACCTATATTTAATTCACTAATTGTAACCAAAACTTTAAAATTAAAAAGACTCAAGAAATCCTTGGTCTTCTAATTTTTTTATGGTGTACATTGCCACTTTCTTGTAATGTTTCCCATTTAGCATTTTCTGAATTCTCTTCTTTGCATTTTCATTTTCTTCGTAGTTTTCCCAGGCTTCCATTGATTCTTCGATATTCATGACGTTATCCTTCTCGCACAACACCAACGGTGTAAAGCCCGGAAGAAGAGAAAACGGCAAGACTTCCATAAATTTTAATTCATCCTGAAGCTCTTCTAAAGATAACCTTTCTTCACATCCGATGTTTTCCAGAGTGGAATTGAAGGAATCAAGGTAGGTAGAGTACAATTCTCGTAGCCTATGTTGTTTAACTTCTTCTTGAGCGCTGGTTGCTATAAATAAATGTAGGTCAACTGCTGGAGAAGCGAATCTACAAATTTGAAGGTCAATTAGCTTCATGTCAATTATTTTTCCCACATCATCGTGTTTAAATAACATGTTATTTGTCCACGCATCACTGTGATTTAATACTTTAATGTGTTTCTTCCAATTGTGAACGCTCACCACCCTGTTCCACAAAGCGTCCACATTGTTTCTAATGAATATCGGGTAATGTTCAAAGCCTTCCCATTCTTCCAGAGCTGTTGCAAAGGAATTGTATCCATCATAAAAATACTTTTTCGTTTCTGGTTTTGGATCATTTGTATAAAAACATTCTACTCCAGATTTTTCAATCAGTTCAGGATTTTGCTTTTGAATACCTACAGACGTTGCGTGAAATATACCAATAACTTTCATAAAAGCATTACAATGATCGAAGTCTAATTGTTCTAACCTATCGCACATAACATAACCTTGTTCTTTTAAATCTTCCAAAATTATCGTATCAGGTATTTCACAAATATAATTTTTTGGGGTGAGGCGTTTTCCCAAAATATTATTCATGAGAGGTATAAGTTCTCTGTAGATTAAACATTCCTTTTCAATAAAACCTAATTCATCTATTAGTTCTTTCCCTTTACCTGAAGGAAGAGGTGTTTTGACAATTAAAGATGTACGTGTTGATTGATGGTTAATTTCGAATTCAATGTTAACACGGATCACTGCACTGCAATAGTTGTTTCCTTCAGCGACTGCTGGTTTCGCTGTGAACGATGTCACTTTTATTTGTTTCAATGTATCTTCTTTCTGAAGTAAGTTCGTTATGAAGTTTTTGTCGAGCCACACGGGGATACTCGAGTCTGTATCCATTTTTTCCTAGAACATACGGATAATCATTCCACTTTCTTAAATATCTAAATTTGAAACAGTAAACTTTAAATTTTTTATCATAGATAAGTATAGATCTTGATTTTTGGAATGGTATAAAAATAGAACAAAACTGAACTATATATTGATTTCCTTATTGTATAGCCTAAGCATCACTGATGATGGAGATTTTCCACCTTTCACTGCGCTCTAGCGACTAGTTCACCAATTTTGTACATGACGTGACTAAGAGACAAGGTGTAGGTTGCCATTTACGACAAAGGTTTTGAATGTAAGCTTCCGATTATAAATATGCAGTAGCAGCGTGAATAATAAGTATTGTGATAGTAATGTATGTAATATCAAATCTTGTTATGCAAGTACACCCATAGTAACGTGCAAGTTAGGTTGGCTCATTTTTCTTCTTCATAATTAAGTTAGAGACCGTCTTTTGTGTAACAGGTAAATGACCACTTACATTACAGCTAGACCTTAAGATGCTTTAGTTTTTCACAGTTGCCAGTAGTACTTGTGATACTTAACTGTTTTTAGAATTTTGTGTAATTTAAAAAAACGTAATTTCCTTATAAATATTAGCCTAATGTTTTTTGTGTCAAAGTCAATTCTACTAGCCTAACTTCATCAAACATACTTAAGTGATAGCACTTAAATGATAGCACAAGTTTTATAAAGCCTATAAAGAGTTTTAGGTGCAATAGACAATCATGATCAGTTAATCAGTTTTAACTAAAGACAATAAGCATTATTTTACCAGTTAAATGTCTACGTAAGTACATAAATTCAGATGTTTTAAAACATGACTTTAAAACAAGTTTTTCACAACCAAACTTGCTCAAATAACTTGGAGATTCTTGTAGTATTCTATATTAATGGCTTTTCTTTTCTTTATATAGTTAAATTGACTGGTTCAAGTTTTGGAAAGAAATCAAGTATCATGTTGGAAGAAAACTAGTTTAACCTCTCTTCACCATTTCAGCAAAAATTTTCAACTTTACTTGATGCTTCGCTGTACCTACTTTTGAACATTTGTAAACTCAGTAGAACTTTAAAGAACATTGAACTATATTAATAGCATGAATTTAAACATTGTGAACATTGAATCTACAACAATTCAGTTATTTATAAATTGTTAAGGCTAAATAAATTCAGATTTTCTTTGTATAAACACAAAACTGCATTGTAGGCATTATACTAATTTATTAAATGGATGGGATTGCTAGCATTTATCGGCATTTCAGTCCCAAAGGGACTTAATTATAAATGACTTATATGAGTTTTTTTTATTAAGTAACAGCACACAAATAGAAACCAAAATTTAATCCGAAGTTTATTATTTATTTATATTTTTTTTTTTCTTTAGGAATCATATTTTAATTATAAAAAGCAAAGTTGGCCAACACAAAAATATATTGGTTAAAATAAATATACATTGGCTATCATTTAAACTGTTAACCATTTAATTTAACAAAATATGTATTAGATTAAGATAAAATTGTGTGATACCTTATTTCAGATGTACTCATGTGTTGTAATTAAGAATTGTAAAAGATAAACAAAATTTTCATAGTTAATTAAAAAAGGGGGGGGGGTTTCAATTGTTTTATTTTTAATAACAAGGGAGGGATTTTCGAGTTGTTTAAAATAAAAAAGATGGATTATTTTTGTTTTGAATGTAAATGTAATATAATTTAATTGCGTATAAATTTTCAATAAGGGCATATACATTTTCAATTTAAGGGCATGTAATCTTTTTTTTATGAATAAAGACTTGTTATTCAATTAATATTTTTACTGAATCTAACCCAAATAAGTAAATTTAACCTCTTGTAAGTGACTTACCAAGGCATATCTGAAGTTTAGTTGGCTTTTTCATCAAGGTAAGAAAATAAACCTTGTATTTAGGATTGACAGTGCAGACTATAGGGCCTAGTACTATCTTCCAAATTTTAAATTATCCTATACCGGCAATAAAAAAAAAAGGAAAAAAAAAAACATAGAACATGAAAACGTAGAATTTACTATTATCTAATTAACTGGGCTTACGGAAAATTAATTTACTGAGTAGACTAGTATGCTCTGCAAATAATACTATCCTTTATACTTACTCTATACTGATTAATATTTCAATAATTCTTATAAGCACTAGGTAGCCTATTGTACAATTTGAAACCTGAATACCGAGGGCTTCTTTAAAATAAAGATAGATGATGTTTAGGATGTTTAAAATTACGGTACTAACATTTCTTTTATTATAACTGTACTCAAATTTAGCTTTTGTTGGTAATTCATCTTTAATACTATAACCCCAGGTCAAGATTTCATAAAACCGAATTGTTTGTTATGAAATAAGTTATTTTCATTTCAATAATCTACTATTAAGAATTTTTTCAAAAATCTTGGAAAAGTTACACAGTACAGACACACGGTGGTAATTAATCATGTCTGACCTATCTCCTTTCTTAAAGATTGGGGACATTTGTGAATATTTAAGATTATCCGGGAAGGCTCCACTTGTCAAACTCTGATTAATGTTACAAACAAGTGTCAGAGCAACTATATGAACTGAGGCTTTTATAATGTGTATTTGTATCTCATCCCATCCTACTGAGTTTTAATTTTTTTTAAAGAATCATCTTAATAACTTTCCTACTGTTTGTAGATTCCAATTTACAAAGAGAAATTCCACCTATTACATGACATGCTTGTTTACTGTTTACCCATATGGAGGAGACCGATGGCTGTGGCTTTGGGAATATTCATATTTGAGATAATGTCAGTAAAAAAACCATTAAAACTCTTTGCAACTGCCATTGGTTAATCTATTACACCATCCCTCAAAACAATTTTGTGCCTCTAGCTCCCACTTTGTTTATAGCAAGTTCCCTGTTTACTATCTGCCAGACTGCCTTAGACTTATTGACCCCATTTTCAATTTACAAACTATTTTCTAACTTTTTGGCACCTTTCACCTAATTAAATTTAAAACAATATATATAATTTGACATAATAATTATGTCAAATTATATTTAAAAAAAAAATATTATTTTTATTAATAATTATTAATTAACTGAATGTCTTTGTTATATTTAGCCTCCAAGTGCAAATACCGCTTCCTCATACTTGAGAAACAGCTACAGTGATGAAACAACGATTTTGATGACTTACAGTATAAGAAATTTAGTTTTGTTGATTTGGTCCCCCACAAAATTTCATAAGTATGAATTTCTGTTTGTAAGTTTCTCACATGATCAACGACTATCCCAAATTTAATTTCTTTATGTTAAATAGTCTGTTAGAAAAACATACTAGAATTGTTTCTGTAAGTGTTCAGTTTGCAATTTTAATGCGGAAAATTTCAAAATGTTATAAAGCAATGGTAAGTTTAAAGGAAACAATCACTCAGAAATCTCGTTTGCAGATGGTATGAATTTAATTAAACCTCCAATGGAAGCACAATTTGTATGGGAATGAAAGGGAGAATAATTAAGGGTCTGCTCCAGTAAACGAGAAAGCAACCGGAAACGCAACCGCTTCTCACGGTATCCCTATCTAAACAGTGCAATTTCTTGCAGCTGAACGCTTTGACATTGCCTCATTTCAAACCATTTTATAAGTCTATCTTTTGTAATTGAGTGTTGGAAAAAAAACTGAATATTCTTTATAAAATTTCGAATCCGGCTTACAAATTATTTTTCATTGTAAATATTTTATTGTGTTAGGAAAAAAGTTCAAACTTTGTACTTACAAAATGTCAATTACATAACAAATCAAAAGCATGTAAAAACATGTAAATTGCAAGAAGGATGCGTATTGTGACTGTGCTTAAAATGAGACCTTTATGATAAAAAGTAAACGAAATAGATGGTTTGAAAGATGGTTTGAAATTTAACATTGCTCTTATGGGATAAAAATCCAAGATGACCGCCACTACAGCAGACCCGTTGTGTAGCCTACTGCAAGAGATTCTATAAACATTGAGTCATGGTTATCTTAATCCTTGTAACTTACTAAACAGTGGCGGATCTAA
Source organism: Philaenus spumarius (assembly GCA_018207615.1). Lineage (NCBI taxonomy): Eukaryota > Metazoa > Arthropoda > Insecta > Hemiptera > Aphrophoridae > Philaenus > Philaenus spumarius. The sequence continues at coordinate 80,322 of JAGFPH010000872.1, forward strand.
CCTTGAGGGGCACTCTTGTTTATGGTGGGGAGGTTTGAGGGAGGGGGAGCCCCCTAATAGAAAGGTATCATGTATTCAACCTATAATTTTGCACTTTAGTAGGCCCACTGATTGTAATAAAGTAAATTTGTATACAATATTTAAATAATAACAATTTGTTTACATTACAAAACTATTTCAAAAATATTTAACAATTATTGTATGAAAAAAATAACCAAATACAAACAAGGAATGTTTTAATGTCTAAAAACTAAATAGAAATAATAGACCACAAAAAGAAAAATTAAAGTTATATTATAGAGTAAATACTAAAGTAAAATCGATGTTATGTGCTGTATTAAAGATTTTAGGATTTAATAAATGGACCTACAAATTAATAATAATTAGTAAAATTTTTGTATAAACATTTATATTATTTTCAAGTGATATCAAATAGTATACTAAATAAACCGGATCAGGATTATAGTTTTGACAAAGTAACAGCATTAGGGAATTGATTATGATTAGTTTAGTTTAGTTTATGTTGCACCCACTCGATGTCATTGTGTCTTATCTCCTTGTCTGCCAACAGAGCTGAATCTTTACAAGATGGAGGCAGGAGCGCGAGAAAAGGTGTATTTCTTCTCTATTTCTTGCTAATCTCGATTTTAACTCATTTTATTTTATATGGGGCGGGGTCCAGCGTTCAATTTTAAACATAAACTAAAAATGTAACTGTATTTTATAACTTATTTATGTAATTTTTATATAACGTGGGGCCCCACAATCAGACAGTTAGGTGTTAGGATCTACCATGTAAACTAAATTTGTCTGTATTTTATAATTATATTATTTAATAATTATTGTACATGCCAAGGTTTATATTACTCTCAAATTGTACTCGCAGGCAATCTTCAATGTACCTGTAAACTATAAAAATTCGTCTGTACTGTATAAGTGATTAAATTTTATGTGGCGGGGGGCCCCTCTGACCGTGGAGCCCTGGGCGGTCGCCTTCCCCTGGATCGGCCTCTGCTCATATTTTAAAGGCAAACTAACCAAAAAATCAACAATATGTAACTTATCAAACAGTATCATCAATTTCTATCTTTCTGGCGTAGTAACATATGTGTCACACTTCACAAATATTTATTACAAAAGCTTTTTTATGAATTTCAGTTATGTACAAGATTTTAAATACATTTAAAAAAATTTCTGGTTAAGGTTTATTTATTAACAGTCCAAGTTATAGAATAAATCCACCACAAAATATAAAATCTTTTAATGTCATAGTTTTTAAGTATTTTTATAACACTTACGTTAAAAATGTCTTCTTTTATGTATCTACCACCAAGAATTTTAGTAAAGTGTCTCTATCTCATTACTATTTCCAAGCTCTACCGCTTTTGTAATTCAACACTTATATAAATGTCACTGTTAATACTGTGCATACTTGATAAAATACAATTTCTTTTACTCCGCAAATAGTCTGGCTGTGAAACATCTTTCTGTTATCTTGGTCTCGTTGACTTGCAGAAGAATTGCTTTCTTAAAATTCACTACTTCCCAAAACCCCAGATATGTTGAAACAAACTTTTATCTGAGGGGAATGTGGAATTGTTAACTTCAGTTTGAGAATAAAGGTTTATTATTTTATTAGGAAAATGCACTTTTAAGACTTAAGTACATCTGATAAAAATTTGTAAAATTCGTTATATAAGCACTTTGGTTCAGATTATGAACAAATATATCGGTAATATAAAACATAATGATGTATATTATTAAAATACATTTCCATCAAGTCTGCTCGAGTTTCTCAAATCGTACCTCTTTCATTTTATTAGCTTTTGGGATAAAATATTAAGGTGGGTACTTTTTACTATTTTAAAATACAGAACTTAGGTTTGTAGACAATTTTTAAAACATCGTTTCATAAGATAGGTATTTATGAAAAGGCAAGTTGACATTGTCTAATCTAAGTATCATTAAGGGACTTTTAAATTGCATTAAACATGTGCTTTACACTATTTTCAAAAAATCCTGAAAATACAACTTAGCACTTTTAATAAAAATTGTAACAAGTCTATTTACGTTGAAACATTAACTTGTGTGTGGGGAATGTGGGATTATTTATTTATGAATTAGTAATTAAAAACTAAATTATAATTATGAAGATATACCTGAAAGACATAGAACGATAAGCCACACAACGATATGCCTCATTGTGTATTTCTGATTCATTGACAGGTAATTTTTCTACCCCATCTCTAGTTGCGCTTGCGAAAAATCAATTTGAGCCACACATTATAGTAAATAGCGTGAAGGTTTTGGTTTAGTTGGTTTCGCATTCAGTAATTCGGTTCATTTCAGTATTATATGGAACTGTACATATGGAATTGTACATATGACAAAGTTAAACAATACCCATGTTTATGGGACATACTTACAATCAAGAGATTACAATTATAAAAGTCGGAGGACTGTGCTTTGAAGGAAATATGAAACATACAGATGGATTTATCTTAAATAACTATTATTTAATGTTATATAACTATTATTAATTTCTTGCGGTTTTTATTTTATTTGTTTGGGTCATTTTAAATAATTTTCAATTTATTTGTAAATTGACTGACACCTTTCTTCATCTCCCAAAACAGCTGTTAACAGCCGCAGTCCCTCTCGCTCAGTAATATCATTTGAACTTAAAAAAAAAAACAACAACCCACCACTCAATACTTACTGAATTGAAGTACTGTAAATTAGAAACGTTACCTTAACTTGACAATCAGTGTAAAACCAATCTGTAGAAATCTTAGAACAAGCATAACTTTCTGTGTGAATCCACCTTTGTTAAATCATATATAAAAACGAAAGTCGAATTTTTACTTGGACAAGCTTTTATAACAGAATGATGTAAATCAAACTATTGACCGACTTGTGTCTATGTGCCTACCAAGATTAGAGGTCGGCGCTGAGATCGGTTTAAATTGTTTGTAAGTAATGACATACTGACAATACCGTGTATCTCAATGAGTCGGCATATTAATTTTAGGTTTCTTTTTAACCACAGACGTAGTTATTTTGCCAGGAAGACGCGTAACAAACTAGCTTCTCAATATACGTGGCAAATTTGAAATATCGCACTTCGAAAATCCTTTAGTCCATAAAAATGTATTAGTTTATAACTGAACACTTTTAACGCAGTAATTTTTTAATTGAATACGCCTTTAAATTCGCTTCCATACTGTACAGGGTATTACATCTGATGATATTGTAATGAAGAGTGCATCTAAAAAGCTATCGTGTACATGGGAAATGAAATTATACCGCATGATAGTAGTATAAACGGGAGCGCTGCAATTTTATTGAAGAAATGATTGTTTGATGTGGTCTCAATCTGTAATATAAACAGCGAAGAAAAAGAACATATAAACATATAATAAAAAGAAAATTTATTCAGAAACTTGATAGAATCCTAAAAGAACAAAATCAAACATTTTAAACTTACTTTAATCTACATGGTTACAGTTCAAGCTTGATATATTATTTTAAAATCCATTCTTCTTGTTTTATTTTTTCCCTTGATCTCTGGAAGCCAACAACTGAGGAAATTGTAGTATTTTAAACTTTATATTCTAAATTTAATGTAAAATATTTTAAATTCTTGATTTTCGCACTTTAGCAACTAAACGAAGTGTCACCTTTCTGCTTGTGCAATGTAAATCTATTACTTCGCCTGTCTGATGGATGTCTAGTAAATACATTTGTTTCTTCTGATATCAAAACCTTATTACCACATACGGAGTAAAAAAAAAACTACCTTCCATCAGCACGCCAGGGTCGCCCTCTCTCTCGTAGTTCGCACACAGTTTCCTAAGGACGCATGCGCATAACAGTTAAACAATAAGAAGCTGGAACTGTTAAGCGCACAGTTCCATAAAAAGATTTTTGCATCTTTTTCATACACTGCCCGAATTGCTACAGTCAACTTAAAAATTATATATTGATCTAGTATAAAGGAAGAATGAAGGAAAAAGGACTCATTATATAATATCAAGTGGAAATAGAGGATGCTGCAGTTCCACAGTGCCTATATACTCGAGCTGCCATTGAGTATAAGTTATGCATTTCAGCTTTATTGCTGTACTGTTATTTTCTTTTCCTAGGCTATTGGACATTTTTAATTTGATTTAACAATTGAAAATCACTATATTGACAAAATGGCTAATCGTGACGAAACTGTAAACAAATTAAAAAGTCCGGGGGTGGTGGTTGTAACTTGACTGTCAATGAATCGTGCAATAAATCAAAGTTAAACAGTTGGTACACTTAAAGCCTGGGAGGAAGCGTTGCACATCAATAAGTCATTTCATTCCAAATGTAAGCTGATTACTGTTATTATAAGAAATCCCACCGTTAAAGTAACTATTCATGAGGTAAGCAGTTGAATGGCAGTTTTAAATACACACAACTGTACTTGTTTTATCGACTTCCTTATGGAGTAAAATCAATTTTGTGTTTAGTTTCCTGAAGATGGGCGAATATCTGAAACCACCACATCTATGTTGAATAATTTTGTTTTTTAACTGAACAATATAAATGAACTGGACAGACGTACTTAAAAACCACTAAATGAGTTAAAAATGTTTTGTGAAAATATTAGTTAAAACGACACAATTTGTCTTAAAGTAGGCCGAATTGTTTTTCTGTGTAGTATTTAATTATTAATTTTATAAATTAATGCATATTTAAAAGAAATCACTAAGATCTTATAATGATGGCAATTTAACTACTAACACATGACAATATCTTATGTAAAACATTATTTTTCGTTTTGAAAATAATACGTGATTGCCATTTTGAAAAGGGTAAACATACTTCAACATCAAATTTTTGTAAAATTACTTCTTTGTTCAACATTCTATTGAAGCAGATTTGATTATTAACAAAATATTTCGTAAACTAATATTCAAATGAAGCTTTATTGATTATTTTGAAAGGTGAATTTGGCTAAAAGAATTTCTTTTCAGTTCTGAAAGAAGTGTCTGCAAGGCCACACAATCATTTTAGTAAACACAGTCATTATCTTAATGTTATTGTCATAAAAAGTTCTTATAAACAGTTGTGTAGCAAATTATAACTTCTTTTCAACCTTATCACAATGACTATGTAAAGTGTGTTGATAAATCACTAAACAAACGTAATGAATTAACACAATTTTGATTAGATATTTAGGTTATTTCAATGACTTGCAGTAATATATAATTTAGTAAGTTAAAATTCGAATAACGTAAAAGCTTTAAGAACACACGCATTTTAAAATAATTAACTGGTTGGTGCCACTGCCCTTGAAGGTTAACGGCGCGGCAGTTAACGTATCGCAATCCCCGAACAGTAGTTCTAGCTTTCGCATCCTACAGTAGGTTCTTAGTTTTGCTTCATATTGCTGAGTGTAGGCTATAGTCGAACTTATGAGGCGAGAGCGACAGCCATTAGATCATCGAGGGTTGTGTAATTAAAACGATGTTAAAAATAGTTTGCTTCGTCGATCGACAATATTTTTAATAATTTCCTCCTTTATGCGAGTCTAGATTTGTTTAGTACATATCATTTTAAAAACTTATAATTAATTATACACAGATCTTGAAATAGTTTATACTCCTACTGTAATTTGTAAAAGAATAGTCGAATTCAGCGTGGTAGACCTGTAGAATTAAATATATTTTAACAACAAATTTACCTTTTGACGTAGAAAAAATATTTATATTTTAGATGCATACGTTATCCCTGGCATATGTTATCACAATAGCGGTAGAAATTATGACGAGTCTGGTCAAATACTGATGCAATTGTCACGTAATCATTCCTCAAGACGGAGTACTGCTAACTAAGCTAAATAGGCGAACACGTTTGCCCATGAAAATAAAAACCATCGTCCAAAACAATCTTAATAATTTTCACCAGTCTTCCCAAGAGCGAGAAAATTCAGTGTAAGTTTACCTTTTTCTAAAACATAACAACCACCGTCGTTTATATGTTTAGACAGAACACTTGCCTGGATAACACCAATATCAATACCTGTATAAGGTCTCTGGGCCAATATGTTAGACTCGCTCACCATTTCAACTCGATCGACCATTCAATTTCTCCGCATCTTTACCCTTTCACTACACCGGACACATAACAACAACTGAATTAGTAAACTCGCGTCAGCTGGTTACAAATTATGTTAATACTACAAGATAAGATTCAAGAAAACTGCCAGAACCTCAGAGGATGCAACGAAGTATTTAAACCATCGCCAGCCGGAGACCAGTACATACAACCATGAGGCAGGACCATTAATTAATCAAGTCATCTTCAACTGAGACCAAAGGACGGCTTCAGCAGAGAAATGCTCGAGACACGATAGTCTCAGAGCCTCCCCTAGAGGTAATAAAGTATTTAAATCCTCACCACCCGTAGTCCAGTGCATACAAGCATCAGGCAGGACAATTAAGTAATCAAGTCATCTTCAACTGAGAACAAAGGAAGGCATCGACAAAGCCCGACCCGGACTTCAGCAGAGAAATGCTCGAGACACCACACATACCAGAACCTCAC
>JAGFPH010000872.1:86913-103536 GCA_018207615.1 Philaenus spumarius
AGGAAGGCTTGGACAAAGAACGACCCGCACTTCAGCAGAGAAATGCTTGTGAAATTTTTAATAATAACAAAGTCACCTTCGTCAACACACTATACGGATTTGACGCACGGAGAAGACTGACACACAATACTGAGATAGTAGGCCTACCCTTCACGCTGCATAAAAGGACGGACTCGACTGGTATAGCAGTTCTTCCGCATTGCCGAGGTAGTCGGATTCAAGCCGAATTTGACTCGACTCTATATCCTACGACTTTGTCTTGAGGACTAATTTTGAGTACGTAATAGAACGTACTTTGTTGCTCTAAATACCAATTATTTCATAATATAAAATTAAAATGGAAATTTCATTGATAAATGGCCAACATTTCTGTTTAGAGTTGTGACATAAAAAACTGACAATTTTCCATACGGTCGAGGTAAGCATTTTAAAAACATACGCAAATAGCATTTTTAACTATTTATATACTTAAATTTTCTATGAATTTATTTCTAGTACTTTAAGTATTTTCCCATCAAACTTCAGGCCATCCGCTTTAGATTTATCTATTCGAATGTATTGTCCGTTTAGAGTTTACTTGATAGCATGGGCGGCATTGTCCATGCTATTGAAACGGAGCTCTTACGCTATATACTACTATACCTATACTATACTATTACACTAGTAGCCCGCATGAAAACATCAACCTCATAAAACTTATTTAAACTAGTTAAATATGTTTCCCTTGATATTGTTTTTTATTGATATTTATATGTTTAAGAATAATTTGTATTAATGTGGAACATTAATACAAAGTGAAAAATAGTTGTTTTACATTTATTTTGATGGAAGAGCTGTTTTTTTAGGAAAGTAAATGATTAAATATTGTACAGAAATAACTGAAAAAGTAATATAAAAACTTTAGGAAAATCTTTAAATTCAAAATGTGTTATCAAAATGAATTAAGGATTGAGAAAAATAAGCACTTATTTTAGTTTACAGAAAACATCAGAGCATTATTGGTGCTGTACGATCTATCATGATTTAAATTCTGATGTATAGTACTGTAGTAATTATTTGGAGAGTGTGTTTTTTTATTTGGGAGAATAAAGAATATATTTGCTTTCAGAAAACCATTTTAACAATTTGTTAGAATTGAAATGGCACAGCAATACAACAATACACGTTAGAATAAAACTAATGTAATGATAGTTTTAGAAACAATTTCAAACGGAATTAATATTGTGTCTACTAAGTAGGCACACTTTTCATACTGTACAGGTATAGGCAATGCCTAGTCTGTGGTCGATGGTACAGGTGCGCAGAGCTTCTGTCTCTTTCACTGCCAAGTTTAGTTCCAACTTTCCAGCTCGCACGCTTGGTTATTGTCTGTGGCGCATAAAAGCGACTTTGAATTGGTCTATTTTGATTTCTACAGATAACGGTTGCTATATAGAAAGTTAAATAGTGCCTGCGCTTTTACTCTCCACTTACAAACTATACATTTTAATTTGATGTACTCTGCTTCTAAGTTGTGTTTCCTCAACATTTTTCGAACTTCCCCCAAAATCCCAATGATGCACTCTGCGTCATGACCCCCCCCCCCCCTGTGGGCACTTCTGAACTGATCAACCTATCTACTAAGGGAGCTATGAGTTTTTGGTTTTTCAACCACTTTCATTTTTTGAGAGAATAGGTGATATTATAAAAACAACAAATATTTATACATGAATTTTTCTCTAATATAGCTGTATCATTAATTGAGTTATTTTAGCCCTCAACTACTATTTGTATTTTCACCAACGTTAGTACTATCATTAAAGCAAATCTGATGTCACTTCTCTTAGGAGGTAGGCTATAATAAATTTTAACGAATGAAATATTTTTACATTAAGGGAGTTGCAGTGATTTTTCTGTTTTCAAGATGTCACCTCTCCTATAACGAACTCTACCGAGATTGTCTGGCTTTGCATCAGTTTGGAAGTAATTTCAGCAAAAATTACGGCAGTTATAGTTTCATAAAAAGTTATATATATTTATATATAGCCTATATATTTAAAATCTACCTAAAAATAATAAAAATGACGCTGTACTTACAACCAGAATGCTCACAACACAACACGTACAGCACACAGCTAAGCACACAATGTGTCTCTGAGACGGCAAACAGTTGTTTATCACTGCAGAAAAATAAAAAAGCCGAATTTTATTTGTTGTTATCAATTTGATAAATGCATTTTCACGCCAAGTTGACTTTGCTAAATGTTATTCAAAGTAGGTTTATCTAAAGATTTATTATGATAACCTTGTAAAATACTAATGAATAGAATAATCTTCAACTTAGTAGGCTGAAAGCACCACTTGATATAATATAAAAAAATCAACTCCATAATAAATGATCTTTAGAAGTATCGTTTCGTTGTTTATAGATAGTCTAGTCATGCACTGATGCACGGTAAGGCAAGCATGACCTGTGACGTCAGTGAGGCTTCACACCAACTGTAGGCTACAGCAACAGTGACGTATGTGTCTGAAGCGTAAGACAAGTTCCATTTAGTATAACATATAAAATGAAGATAATAAACAATACAATTTATATCAAACGAAATTCAACAAAATTGTGTTAATTACTGTGTAAAGGATTGCAACTTAGCACCAGCCGACCCTTCATTAAGTGGATGTGGAAGATGGACTTTACTCGTACAGTTGTATGTGCGCTTTACGCTTGGAAAATGTGGTTGTATGTGTAATTGTTATTATTTTATTTGCTTAACGTCTTTATTGTCAGTTGTGTAGCATATTAAATAGATCGCCAGTAATTAGGTTCGAACCTACGCAACCGAAGCAGACCGGTAGCGCGGAGGTTCTGCTTCATCTCCTTTAACGCGTATTCTATAAACAGTGAACCGTGGTCAATGTTTAGTCAGCCCTTTTCTCTTCTTTTACGTAGACTTTTCAAGATAAGTTGGATCGCCAGATGAGATCATTTTCCCTGTCGATAGTCGGTAGTACGAAGCATTACCGGTCTCTTTATTTCCGGTTAGGGAGGAAGTTTAGAGAATGCGTGCCCTTGTGAATAATGTAACTTGAGTTTTGAACTTGAAGTTCGTTAGACTTGAAGGTATGTTCTGAGTATAGACGTGAGTGTTGATAAGATGCATGATACACCGAGCTCCCAGAATCACGAAAAGGCATAATGTGATTGACGACTTCTCGCGAGCCATCAGGACTCGGAAGTGATTATACTTATATGTTCCGAGCTGATGGTGGTTAATCGGTTCATAGTGAAGTTTAAGTGAAAACTTGGCTGAAATAGTTGAATTTCTTAGGTATATTTTGTCAATTGAAGGTGGTCGGTTAGTTCGTAGTGTAGCATTTAGTTTCTCGTGGGAGTAGTTTTGTAATCTAAACGTAATAAGATGTGGAACAATTAGGTGAAACATAGTCTTTGGAAATTTGGTGTGTCGATTGGTTTGGCAATTTGTTTGGGAAACTACATTGAAGTGATTGAAAGAATTCATTGAGTTGACTAGAGTAATGGAATAGCTTTGACAAGTCTCTAACAGTGTTCATACTAGAAAGAGAGGCCCTGCTCAAAATCGTACGTGGGTAGTGGCCATAACTACCTAGCACCTAATAAGTTATCAAGAAATTAACGAACAAATTTAAGGGTAGGCTCTAGTAAAACAGAAAGCAACCTGCGACTCCCAATAGCGCCGGTAGGTTACGCGGACATTGCTCATCATAAATCCATTTAAAACCCGCAATTATTCAAATATAATTTTTTTTAAATACCAAACTCTTGGGGACAAAATTCTTCATCCGAATGGCTTGGTAATGTTTGGCTATATTTAATAGTTACAACGTAAAAATATATTTAAAATCACCCTATAGCGGCGGTAGGTTACACGGACATTGCTCAGCCTAAATCCATTTAAAACCCGCAATTGTTCAAACTCTTGGGGACGAAATTCTTCATGCGAATGGCTTGGTAGTTTTTCTACCAAATTAATAGTGACAACATAAAAAAATATTAAAAATCAATGTTTTAAATTGTTAATAAATATTAAACAAAATGTTTTTCTTGGTTTTGAAAAAGCCATTTGCATGCATATTGGCCATAGCTTTAAAATGACATATCGTTCATAATTAATTATCTGATAAAAAATAAAGGAAAAATTTGGATTTTAATTTAGCATTGGTGTTATGGAGTGTCAGCCAACATGGCCGACAGCTAGAGCCGACCCTTAAGTTAGAAATCAAAGTTTGAAAAGTTTGTATTTTTACACCTTGTAAAATCACCTACTTTAAGGCAACTACAGCGAAATCTTTGCAATGGTGCACTGCTCTGGTCGGCTTTATAAAAGCAATCCTTGTGTTTTTTGTGAATTAATTGGCTTTATTTGTGGCAAAGCTAGGACCACATGGTCCTCTTACAAACATCAATTTAAAACTTATGTTCCCCGCTATTGACAAAAAATAATCAAGTAGCTTAAAATTAATGTTTCCGTTAAAAAAATTACTAAAAAGCTTTCATACATTATAAAAGTTCATATCGTGATTCCGAATGAAAGGCGCCATCTATTAACAATCTGTTTAACTAACATGTCAGCTGTTAGTTAGATCGTTTACATTCTATATAAATGCAGGTGTAATTTATCAAGTTTTATATAGTCTATTATTTCTGAAAGGTGTTTTTTTTTTGTGGCAAGATTTCATTAATAAATACTTTCATTAACTTATTTCCACATTATATCTATCCGATGTCTGATCACGACAGTGTTCGAATATTTGCACGGGTCAGTTAGTAAAAATTATGTCTGCTATGATCTATCCCTCCTATATTAATCTTTTACCAATCAAAGCCTAGTATTTACAATGTTACAGTATATTCTTTTATAGTATTCTACTGGATTTACCCGAGTTGGAATAGTTTATGACACGACTATACTCCCCACCATCGGGAACTAATTAGGCCTATTAATCTACTTTAACATAATTAATAATATTTTGTGGATTTTCGACATCCGACATGTGAGCCTCGTAGACATAACTTATTATGTGAATGTTTATAGTTTAAACATTGACAATGACAATCCAGTCGTCATTCTTTTAAGATAACTTAACTGTTTTAAAAGAAACGATAACACATTTGTAAACTTTACAAACTGAAGTAGGCTAGGCATAGCATATTGTTTGAACACACTGGTAATTTCTATTTTAAGAGTAAATGTAATTCTTTTGTTTTATCCCCGAGAACTTATTGTTTTAAGGTTTATGACAGCCTCTATGTTTGTTTACTCTATGTTATCGACTACGCATATCTCGTTACTGACAAACGAAAATGTTCGTTTTAGCTTTTGGACTTCTTTATACTATACAGTAAGTTATTTACATCTGTATTAATGCAATACAATCCAAATTAATATCATGACCTGTTTCGCGTCACCCACTCCATCTTTAGACTGGTTAAATATCAAAAAACTTATATCACCGATTAATTGTATTCTCTTATAATTTTAAATTTAGTACACTTGTACTCGCCGCCTTGTATGCTTATAGGTTTAGATTTACCTTTTAATTGTGACCTGTATTCATTTATATCACCATACGGTAAGCCCAGAATTGCTTCCATCTTTTTCTTCAATAATTCATTGATACTACAATCTGCTTACATACTGTTCATTGAAATACATTTCTATGTTTGTACTCCTGTTTTTTCTATCAATATAGTTTTTAAGATTGCTCAACACCTCACTTCATTAATATCGTGAAGCTTTTATTTTTTATGTTGTGACCAACAACAATCATTCTCTACCATTTTCTTTGTTTATATATTGGTTAGACAAAAGTATTCAAGCTCTACATTTTATAAAAGAACTGTCATTTCAGAAACAGTAGGTGGCCCATCACTGAAAAATTGGCTTACTACACTAAATTACTTTTGTGTATAAACTCCTATAAAAGCGAGTATACGTCCGTCCGTACGTGAATAGCAAAAGAGTATAATGCAATGCCCAAGGTTGTTTTATTTTTTATTCGTTAACATATTAACAGCTGATTCGTCCATCAGCTGTAGTACTTCAACAACCATGTAGAAACCATTTAAGGTTATGTTTACAACGTATAGGTTAAATTTGGTCTTGCATCAATATACATCTGATTCTTTCTGTCATGTCAGCTTCCTATTGGTCTGAATTATTACTATTTAAATAGAATACCGTTAATTTAAGTGGGTCAATGTTTAAAATTTATGATCTTTTTTTCCAACATTTATTTTAGGTCTTTAAGTCAAAAATTTAATGTGATACTTTTTTGTCAGTTTTTGTGATATGTATCAAATTAATATGCGTATCCGGCTTGAAATTTGCTTTTAATTATTTATTTTTTATAACAACAAAATTGAACCTTAATAATTATTTAAAATTTAGCATTGCTCTTAAGTGATACAAATCCAAGATGGCCGCCACTACATCTCCCGCAAGGGAGTGTAGATTAGCTGTCCCTAATAAGGGTCTGCTCCAGTAAACGAGAAAGCAACCGGAAACGCAAGCGCTTCTCACTATATCCCTATCTAAACAGTGCAATTTCTTGCAGCTGATCGCTTTGACATTGCCTCATTTCAAACCATTTTACAAGTCTATCTTTTGTAATTGAGTGTTGAAAAAAAAAACTGAATATTCTTTATAAAATTTCGGATCCGGCTTGCAAATTATTTTTCATTATTAATTTTTTATTGTGTTAGGAAAAAAATTCAAATGTTGTACTTACAAAATATCAATTACGTAACAAATCAATTTTAAAAAAATGTAAAATGCAAAACTGATGCGTATTGTGACTGAGCTTAAAATGAGACCTTGCAAACAATTTTATGATAAAAAATAAACGAAATAAATAGTTTGAAATTTAACATTGCTCTTATGGGATAAAATCCAAGATGGCCGCCACTACAGCAGACCCTTAAGAGGGGTTTGGCGTCCTCGCCATGCATAACACTCACAACATTTATTAAATTAAACAACTGTCTATAAATGTTCACACGTACATCACATAAATGACAAAATTACTTAAACTGTCACCTTTAGTACAGGTAAAATAACATTTTCATCGGGATTAATACACACAGGTTCTTTTTATTATAAACATTGTAGAAAAAAAGTCTACTAATTACACCCTTCCAGAAGGGGGTTTTGGGGGGAGTGGGGTCTAAAGGGTACAAGAAATGGTTTTTTGTTCTTTATCTTGTAAACGGTGGGCATTTTAAACAAAAATTAAATAGGAAAGTTGTACCTAAAGAAGATAGATTTGATTTATGATCCCAAACGACGTGTTAAGGGATTTAGATTTCGTGTCATGGAAAAAATAAGAAACAATAATCAAACAAATTCAGTCATGCTGAAACTAAAAATGTTGGTACAAGGGGATCTTTTTAGTATAATAATGAAGTAAGAAATCTCGCCCTTCCGCTCCCCCCCCCCCGCCATGCCAAGATGTGGTTAGGAGGTTTAAAAGGAAAATAGTTTAATACAAAAAATTAAAAACTAAAAATATCGTAAATGAACTTTTTTTTAATTTTGTGGAAATTGTACGTAGTTTATGGCATCGCCTGTATTTTGAGACCTTGATGAGCACCTCTTTCGTAACCTTGTGAGAATAATTATGTGGGAATAGTTAAAAGGTAAAAATCGCGTTTTCGAAGAAAAGACGCTTATAGACCTAACGGGAAACTGGGCAACATTTTTAATAGACATTCAATGTAAAATATGTTGCTTAATACCTTTAATTTAAGACCATACACTTCAAACTAAGTGCTGTAGAACTCGCGTAATTAAAAAAAAAATCACTATTTACAGTATTTACCTCATCCGCACCATGTTATATTATAGTTGATGTAAGCAATCATTTTTACATTTAATGTCTATTATAACTGTAGCCCAGTCTTCTGTTATACGCGTCTTTTTTTCTTCTAAAATACGTTCTTTTCTTTTTAATTCACCTCACCTGGGTGTATTAATTCTAACAAAAGCCTAATTTTGGATTATATTTATTACCCGTACTACTTCTAGGATTCTTAGTTTTATAACAATATAATATTGTGTTTTTTTTTGTTGGTGCCTTGAGATCTATTTTAGAGTTTTACATTTTTTACTCAATATTATAGTTATGATTTAATTTAAGGATTATTTCCATTTACTTCAAGTTTATGTTAACTGCTTCTGTATTTTCTTTTCTTAAGTAGTTCTAATTTTTAAATTGGTATAGATTTTTTAAATATGTTCCAAGTTCAGTTTATTAATAATTTTCCTTTTATATGTTTGAATTGAAACTTGTTAAGGCTCGGTAATTTAAAAACATAGTTACTAAATCCCAAACTTCCCCTCACCTCCTACCAACCCATCTCAAAAATTTGTAATGGACACATATGGTTTGTGATACATCAGTTTAAAAAAATTATAAAACATGCCCTGGTAATCAAATAAAAATTGCTTAACATATTCGTTCGCTCAAAAAACTTTGTTTTTGTAAATTGTTTTATACATTTTTTTATAAAGATAGCTGTACAATTATGATGTGCTCATTATAAATTGTTCACATTTGGGATTTTGAAATAAGGTTTTATAAGTTTCTCAACTAAGATGAATAACTGTTTGCAGAACAGATTTTGGATATCTCTTTTCATATTTTAAATAATATCCATATAATATATAAAAGCCAAATACCACTCACTCACTGACTCACTCATCACGATTTCTCCAAAATTACCGAACGGATTGGAATTAAATTTGGTTTGTAGCTTCCTCTAGGTCCATAGGTGCTCGCTAAGAAAGGCTTTGAAAAATCAAAATCGAAATTTTAGGGGGTGGGGGGGGAGTCAAAGTTACTAAAAAAAATTGGGTGTGCTTAAGGTCACACGTTGGAAGCCATAACTTCTATGACCGATTTATATTTTTATCAGTATTAATATTAGAGGAGAATAAAGGTCAACAAATTACACAAGTCAATATATTGTCTAAAAATATTATATAATATTTTTAAATTGCATAATTATAATATTAAAATATAATAATAGAATAATTATAATAAGTATACGATAAATAGTAATCATTATAATGTAAGCAGTATTTATTTAGTGTCTAATGATTTTAAGTGAGGTATTATAGTATGCACTCTATATAGAATTCTAAGAATAATTCAATATATGTAAGGGATAGTTATTATAATAATAATTTTATTATAATTATTATATAATAATTATAATATTATAATAACGTATTATTATATATTATGTATCGTCGATTCCCTCTTCGCAATAGTAATAATAATGGTTACCTACAGCAAATGTTACAGCAAAGTATTTTAGCTGATTTTGTGTATATTTTGAGTCAGTGGTTTTTTTTACAGCTTTCCTTGTGTGTTTTACGCCGTTTGTATTAGAAAAACGCTTTCGTCTTTTTTCAGTCGTTTTTTGGTATTTGTTCTGGATGCGACCGAGCAGTGATGAGACCGAGACCGTGGTGATGGTGTAAACTGTTCTGATAGGGTTGGAAGTTGGGAAATTTTTAGACCATCGTCTGAAACCTGGAATTGGGAAGCTGACTGTATTTCCTCCACACTAATATCCACTGAGTTGTCAGGTAAAGAAGGTGTGAGAGGAATGAGAACATCAAAGTGGCCTCTCGTCAGATCCCCAGTAAACTCCCTACTCCCTCAATCGGTTCGCCAAAACTCTCCCACAACAAATAACCATCTTTGTACACCTAAAATGCATAAAAAATATTTCGGATGATGCTTGAATTTCACAGGAGGTTCCAAAAGTTACCGGTTTGCTCATATACGCGATATATTCTTTTTTTGTTGAATACATATCTTTTGTTACTTTTAAAGTATATGGTTTGAACCTGCTCCAATTGTTTGAAACATGACTAGGCCTAACAACTCTGGTTCTCACATCAAAAACCCCAGTGAATCAGTGTCATGTACAATTAAGACAAAGAGTAGAATAAACATTGGCCATCTGGCCAAGAAGAAACTACTCTGTGAGGAATAGACACTCCATTAACGTGTATGACCTCCATTGTATTATGAATCTAAATTTTATATTTAAGTGAGTAATAATAAGTTACAGTAAAATAAAACAATGTAAAATATTACTTTGTCAAAATGTACAAAATGTAAAATTTTGTCTAAACTTACTTCAGTTAGACAAAAATCAACCTTTTTTACAAAACCAAAACGCACAAAAAACTAAAATTAAGTTGACGTCAAGAATAAAAAAAAAGAAAAATTCTAAACCAGAATATGGCTGACAATGACTGCAAAATATGCTAGAGAATAATAACAAAACAGAAACCAGCAGAGAATGTAAAGTTTTGAAAGAAAAGTAAGTTTAGGAAGAACAGTAGGGACAACCAGATGTTACAGGTACAACCTCTCAGTCGCAGACCAAACTGATAAGCGAGCGTTAGTGAACCGTGATCAGCTAGTGACATGGAGGAAGGAGGGCGAGGGGAACTTAGAGGTCATTGTTGACTCAACTGATAAGAAGCGCCTGGGCAGTGGCTTTTTCATCGACATCCACTTAATGGTGTTTGATATTTCGTGATTAATAGAAAAGCGCCCTATTCGCGTTTTGATCGCGATCCCGACTGAATATTTAAAACCCGTTCTTAGTACGCTTCTAGAGCCTTTAAAGACTATTTGTGCCAAGTTTCATGGTCGAAAGCCATATTTGAGGAACTGTGATTAGTCAATTAATGAGTGGTATTTGGCTTTTATAAGTCTAGATGTATCGCCTATTCCCTCTATTATTTAATTACTATTATATTGTATTATATAGTAATTATAATAATTATTATTCTAATTATCCCTTACATATTCAATTATTCTTAGAATTCTATGTCGAGTGCATACCCCACTCAAAATCATTAGTCACTAAATAAAAAATGCTTACATTATCATGATCACTATATTTGCATAGTTATTATAATATAATATTATTATAATACTAGTGGCTTGTAGGGACAATAGCCCCTATATATAGGCTATATTTCTAGGAGCAATACCTCTTCGTGATGGCCTACCTTTGCGAGGTGGTCTTTCAACTTTATTCATTACAGTAAAAAAGTACAGTTGAAACAATTTTATAATGTATTTAATCATATAGCCTAAGTTTTGATTTTAATTCTCACTTTGAAACAAAAACACAGCTACAATAACAAAACACATCACAAAACTGCACATTCAGGTGTTGTATAGCTGAATTTTCCAATTTATATACAATCACCTGTTTTTAACACTAAAATCACTTGACTTATACCTATACATTCCCATGCTATTTAAATGGGAATTATTATATACAATAATCTGTTTTAACACTAAAATCACCTGATTTACATCTACATATTCCCGTGCTATTTAAATAAATGGTAATTATTTTATTGCGTAAGAAATTTTCGTGACACAATTAACAAAAATGAATATTTTCCCCCAAAACTTCATGCGAAGACTTCTAAAGTGAGACCTCACCCAGCTTTCTACGACCTACCGTTCGCTCACAATTTCATTTGCAAATTTGAGGTCACGGAATTAGATATACAGATAATATTATTATAATATAATATTATTATAATATATTAATATTAAAATAATTATAATAACGTATTATTTACTATGTACCGTCTATTCCCTCTCCGCGCGCTTACTTGTGTATATTATACTATGCATCGCCTCTTTCCTCTCCATGCTCTGACAAGTCTAATAAAAATTTCAAGCAAAAGTGCCCAACGGACCAATAGAAGTTATCACTTCAAAAACCACCAAACGGATTGGAATGCAATTTGGTATGTATCTTCCTCTAGGGCCCTAGGTGCTCGCTAAGAAAGGGTTTAAAAAAATTCGAAATTTTAGGGGAGTTTGGGGGGTCAAAGTTACTAAAAACCCCATAAGAAATTAATAGTATAAAATATTTATTGATATATTTTTTTTTGGTTAATATACATTTAACTTTGATTTGTCTATCCGTGCAAAGCCGGATCGGGTTAGCTAGTAAAATTATAAAAATAACTTACAAAATAAAATTTGTTAGCACAGCGAACGAGTGCGTCAGCTGATTTTTATTTTCTTACCACAGAAATTTGGTTTCTAAAAGTCTTTGATTAAGTTATACGTTTCTTGTAAATGCTTTTAGAGTGTTTTATTTTTATTTATGTCATTGTGTAGTAGTTTGTCTTCATTTGTTTTAAGTTCAGTTTATTTATTATGAAGAAATTCATTATTTTGTTTAAAATTTTTAATTTTTAATATTTAATTTTTGTTGATGTTTTCTTATATTTTAAAGTTTTTTTTTCAGAACCTTATTTTATCTTAGTGATTTAAATTTAAAGTTTTCCGTTATTTAGTTCTATGTTTGCGATAAACGTTTCTTGTTATCTATGTAATTCTGTTAAGTAGTGTTAAGTTTTATATGTATGATATTCTTAATACACTTTAGTTCAGTTTATTTATTTATTGATCATTTTGATTTTATATTTTGTCGTTTTGTTGGTCGGCCTAGTTTGTATGATTTTTCGAGATTTTTGTTTCTTTGGTTGATTTTATCTTTGCAGATTTAGAGTATAGACTATGTTTTGTAGTTCTAGGTTTACGTTAAATTTCCTTGTTATTTATTTTATTCTGTAAGTTTTAAATGTTGATTTTCTTAATGTATTATTCTAAGTTCAGTTTACTTATTTATTATATTTAGTAATTTTGTTTTATACTTTGTCGTTTGCTGGAGTTTTGTGCTGTTAATTATTCCCTTATTTAATTTTATTTTTGTGCTTTAGATCTAGAGTTTGTCGTTATTTAGTTCGAAGTTGTGTTGACTTTCTTGTTATTTATTTTATTTTGTTAATTTAGTTTTAAAACTCAGATGTAGGTTTTGTTAATTTCACCTTAAGAATTATGTTATTTTCACTTGAAGTTTTTTCGTTACTTATTTTATTTTGTTTATTGATTTTAAGCCTTAGGTGAACGTTTTTAAAAAAATATATTACAAGTTCATGATATTGTTTCAGGCTTAACAGGCGATAATAATTTGAACGAGGGTTTGCTTTAAAAAAGAAATACGAGTGATTTTCCTTAAACAAATATTTAATAAAAATAGAGGTTTATTTAGTTCTAAACTGTTTTGTCACTTTTTCCTCCTGTAGTGGGCAGTTTAGTCTTAGAAGTTTTATAGAAAATAAAAACGGATGAACCATACAATTATATTGGTTCTTTGTTTTCAGTTTCTTAAATCACTTTATAAATTTTCTTGATTTACGGTTAACACTTATAGGTTCAGTGTAATACTTTAAACACTCAACAATCACAATGGCTTATAAGTTTCCCTTTTTTCAATTTCAGTTAATTTCAATTCGCACGAACAGAAAATAATTGCATTTTCAACCAAGCTTTCTTCGCCAAGTTGGATTATTCACTAATTCTAAAAAACAACTAATAATGAACTTACATATATAGTAACGTGATCAAGCGCTGGATAACTTATGAGACCTCAGTTTGTATCGGGCTGGAGGCTCTCAGAGGCCTTGGGAGCCCCCTCCTTGTATCTCACTTTAATTGGCACATTACTCCAGCCTTCCTCATGTAAATACTGCTTAATAAGTCCAAACATGTAACACGATATATATGAGGCAATGTCTTGCACTTATTTTCATTCTATTTTAGTTGGTATATTTTGTTTTAAATCCTTCGTGTAAGTTACTAGCATTCTACCAGGCTTTGCCAATGCTATAAACAAGGAACCCTTCGAAAGTTTTTCCAAAATATTAGGGGAATGTCTTTTGAAAAGTATTTTGGTCTTCGATAGAATAACCATCCCAATGCATAAAGTAATGTTTTAACATAATATGATGAGTTCTAAGACAAAATCATTTTCATCTCAGAAAAGGTTGTATAATAAATAACTAATGAGCTTGACTTGTGAAATTAACTAGATAAAATTAAACCTGAACACAAAATCTCACAATAAATTAGTTATAGTTTGGTTACTGTAGTTCGTGTTTCACTGAGGATGGCGACATGTTCGTTGAAACGCGTTTGAGGTTAGTAAATGTATTTATTGTGAGATTTTGTGATCAGGTTTTATTTTATCTACTAAAGGTTGTATATTTAGTTCTTTAGTTTACGAATATTTTTCACTAAGGTTAACAGGTTATAATCTTAAAACTAAAAGTTGGGATTATAATGGTGAAAATAGAACGTTATTTGTCTGTATTATGGTCACACTGCTGAGATCTACCATTGGAGTGTAGACGGAGGGATAGGTGGGCTAAAGGTGCGTGAAAGGACATCAAAACTCCCGGTTACGGTCCGGGATATTCGGGTCCCGAAAGTAGGGATGACGACAGCACAAGGTTTTAAATTGGTGCGTTCAAACAGTCCGTCGAAAACGGACATCCCGATTTCCAACGGATGGTGCTGCCGCACTGCAGGATCGCGAGAAATGGGAAGGACATACAAAACACGTGCATTTTCTAGTTTACGTTTAGACAGTCCGGTTTCCGTTGCATTGCTTCTTGTTGTGTTTTGTCAACACCAAAATGTTTGATATGGACAAACTAATAGAAAATGTACATGGAAATCCACCCCACATTCATGAACATGTTTGTAGACATTCCTAGTGACAGTGATTATGATAATGATTGTTAAAAAAATATAAATTCACTGAGATTATAAATATAATGGTAATTTAAAATTATACTGAACATATCGTCAGTAAAAATCAATTTTCTCTATAAACATATATTCGATATAGATGAAATTTATATGTGTAAACAATATATGTATAAATACAATATAAAATTGATTATTGTAATTGTAGCCATATCCCATTGCTATTATATATAATATTATTATTTATACTTGCCGTAGCAATCCTTTTAGAAGTCTTTATATCGTTTACAGCTGTTTCACCTTTTCATTTTCAGGCATCTTCAGAACGAAACACAAAAAAACACTTCTCTCAATTACACTTATAAACAGAGATAATTATGATATTTGACACAAAAATAAATAAAAAATAATAAATAAAGACACAAAATAGATAGACATAAAGTGTGATATGATAGACTTGATGACAGTCGCACACTGTGACTTAAATAAATTTAACAAGTGTTTTAAATGTTTTACCAATACTAAATAATAATATTACAATATAAAACATTGATAGCACTACTATAACATTTAAATAAACAGGACAGTAACTTTACTGCTATCAACAAAGTTTCCACCCAACCTAAATGCGAGATTGCGCATAGTCTACAATGGTTTAGGTTAAGTATTGCAATGCATAGTGATTTTGAACCATATAATTAATAATAATTTTCAAAAATATAAACTAAAAATGAAAGTAGATTTTTAACCCTACAATTGTCGATGTTAATTTGTTGATATGCCAAGCCATTTCGGTCCGTGTTGCAAGTACATTTTCAAAAATTCGCCAAATATAGTAATTATAAACCAATCCAAAAGTGTTCCAAAGCTTTTTTGTAGAAACAGGTTCAAAGAATTCATATGTGCCAGTAAAAAATTGATTAATTATATTACAAAGTTATTAGCCCAAGAAAAAAAAATGTTCAAGTAACGAAAGAAAAAAGTTTAAACTTAGGTCTACATAAAAATTAGTAAACATTTTTTGTAATTTTTTGAAAATGTACAAAAGTTTTGTAATTTAGTTCTAAATAGAACTGTATAAAAATATATATTAATTTTAAATTCTTATTTTGAAAACACAAGTTTTTATGTTCCTACTAAGTGTAAAGTCCTGAACTGAATAAATGACCGAGCGTAAGCGAGGTCTCCGTTTTAACTCGACCGTTCGGCATTTCGTCTGTGTGTCTGTGTGTCTGTCTCACGATTACGGCCAAACGCCTTGACCGATTTTGATGATTTTTTGCATGAATGTTCCTTATTCCTAGGCCGAGCCATGTATATATACGGTTTTTTCCATTTTTCATTTTTAACCCCTTAAATAAAATAAAAATGGCGGCCGGACCGTTACTCTCAGTGTAAGCTTTTTTCTAAAGCCAGTTTGTGGCTTAACCGTAAGTCGTATTTTAAAACTAATAACTAACTAGTAGCAAATTAAATTTTAAACAAAATTGTATTCTTGATTTTTTTCCGTATCTCTAACGGTAAGCTCACAAAATGGCCGCAAACTTCGAATTTGTTAAAAAGTGTCCAATTTTTTGTATTTCAACCATGTTTTTATACGTTTATTCTAAACCAATTCAAAAGTGTTCCATAGCTTTTTTGTTGATAAAGGTTTAAATAATTCATATACTGTATGCCAGTAAAAAGATTATTGAAGTAAAATTAAGGAATTTATTAGCTCAAGAAACAATCACGTTCAGTAACGAAAGGAAAATGTTTAACTTTAGGCCTACAGAAATATTTATCAATTTCAAATTTCTTATTTTGAAAACACCAGTTTTTATGTTCCTACTACAAGACTGCTAACAAAACTAGGCCTTTTTTGTATAGTAATTTAGGAATATATCATTTGCCCAAAAATTACATATTATTATAAGAAAGTGTAGAGTATAAGTAGAGACCGGGGCACTTGGGCGCCGGAAGTGACGTCACAGGTCACGTGACGCCCCC
>JAGFPH010000872.1:133536-143800 GCA_018207615.1 Philaenus spumarius
TCCATGATTCAGGATCCAGACCCCACCAACCTACCACGATCCAAGTGTCTCTGTCCTAATTAAAACTCTGGTCCTACTGCCCATGATTCAGTATCCAGGCCCCACCAATCTACCACAATCCAAGTGTCTCTGTCCTAATCAAAACTATGGCCCTACTGCCCATGATTCAGGATCCAGGCCCCATCAATCTACCACGATCCATGTGCCTCTGTCCTAATCAAAACTCTGGCCCTACTGCCCATGATTCGGGATCCAGGGCCCACAAATCTACCACGATCCAAGTGTCTCTGTCCTAATCAAAACTCTGGCCCTACTCCCCATGATTCAGGATCCAGGGCCCACCAATCTAACACGATCCACGTGTCTCTGTCCTAATCAAAACTATGGCCCTACTGCTCATGATTCGGGATCCAGGCCCCATCAATCTACCACGATCCAAGTTCCTCTGTCCTAATCAAAACTCTGGCCCTACTGCCCATGATTCGGGATCCAGGCCCCATCAATCTACCACGATCCAAGTGCCTCTGTCCTAATCAAATCTCTGGCCCTACTGCCCATGATTCGGGATCCAGGGCCCACCAATCTACCACGATCCAAGTGTCTCTGTCCTAATCAAAACTCTGGCCCTACTCCCCATGATTCAGGATCCAGGCCCCATCAATCTATCACGATCCAAGTGTCTCTGTCCTAATCAAAACTCTGGCCCTACTCCCCATGATTCAGGATCCAGGCCCCATCAATCTACCACGATCCAAGTGTCTCTGTCTTAATCAAAACTCTGGCCCTACTCCCCATGATTCAGGATCCAGGCCCCACCAATCTACCACGATCCAAGTGCCTCTGTCCTAATCAAAACTCTGGCCCTACTGCCCATGATTCGGGATCCAGGGCCCACCAATCTACCACGATCCAAGTGTCTCTGTCCTAATCAAAACTATAGCCCTATTGCGCATGAGTCAGGATCCAGAAAAGAAGTTTCTATTTTTAAAAATCCCCCACTCCCCCGATAATGTTGTTTTCGACTTGTTATGACCGATGACCTTTCCCTAAATGGAATATTTTATCCTCCCCTGATTCTTGCACTACTTAGACTATTTCTTTACAACTATACAAATGTAGATTTTATCAACGAATTCATCAATACAGTTAAAATAATTATCAACTACAAACTTAACTATGCATTTATTTACTGAATTTGTGCATAATTCAGACTTCATTTTATGTGTAATTCAAATTGTCATTTGCTGTGATAAAACGTGCATTTATTTGCGTTGCATGCATTTTTCAGCTCATAGTCCCTAAGAAATACGTATATTTAAAAACATATTTTTTTAAATTTTTTCATAAACACATTTTTTTAAATTTATTAATTGCTTTATTTTTTTTAATGAAAGAATTTAAATTAATCATATAATTAAAATTGAGTAATAAGTGATATTATAAAACATCTATAAATGAACATGTAAAGGTGTATTTGAATTTATAAATTTCTTTTCAATATATATTATAAATATCTAATTTTGATTTATCAATTTTTTTAACTTTAACCTTTTATAAATTGTTAAGCAGGTGTTGTGTATACAATTGTTTTCTTTAGTGTCAAATGGAATTTTCAACGGACATTCTAAAAAGCTGAATAATTGGCGTTATTTTCATTTTTTGTAGTACCTAAATGTGCCCTCTTGCTCAATATTTTTTTTAAATGCTCTTAACCGGGCCTAGTCAGCTTCCAGTTTTAATTAATAGTTAAATTTATTCAAATAATGCCCAAGAGTGTATTAGTAGGCCAAATATACAATATTGATTACAGGTTTAATCTTACCTGAAGTACTGTTGTAATCGCTATTCCAAAAAACTGCCTACTGTGAAACTGAATGGCTCGACCCTAAAATGAATCAATCAAATTGCTGATAGAATGAACTATTTATAACTAATAGTTGGGGGAGTTTGATCTGTTGTGACCCTTAATATGATGTTCCAGTTTTTTTTTTTAACTTTTGGACGGTGATTAAGAAATATTACTACTATCATTTTGATGACTAGATTATTCCCAACAGATTGTATTCTAACGATGTTACATTCCGAAAACAAATTTACAAACATTTGTTTAATATCAGACTAGGGGGTTACGCCCATGCTCGCTGAACTCACCAATTCCCGCGTTGAATTCGTATTAATTTTCTGTCTGTTGAATTTTACAGGTTATTGTTGAAGTTACACTACCATATCTTATCTTATCAAACGAGCAATGCTTGCATATTTGTTAGTAAATTTATTTCGGGAATCTCGCTAACGGCTCTAACGATTTTGATGAAAATTTGCATATAGGGTTTTTTGACGTCAGGAATCGAATGCGCTAGATCTTATGTTTGCAAACACAAAGTCGGAAAAATGCGCATACAATTTAAATTCTGAACTTCTTTTATATACCATCTTTGAAGTCACTAAGTTTAGGAGAATAGATACAATAAGGTTGTTTTACAAACATATGTTAATCTGTTAATTTTAGCTCCAGATGTTTATATACTATTTAAAAAACATAAATCATAAACAATGAATCAGGTGGTTTAATTTTCAACTTATTTCTTTATACAAACACCAAACGTAACTAAAACATTATTTCCGTGCTGTTATTAACCAGTTTCTGCATTCTTTGCATTTCTATAAAAGTAATATAAATTATCTAATGATTATAATTATTATTTGTTATTTCTAAAATACATAAACAATATAAAATATGGCATATTCGTTGGATAGGTTACATAATCTACATGTACATATAAAGGTGTTTGGACGTTAGGATTCGAATGCGCTAGGTTTTATATCTGCAAAAAAATTAGAATAAAATGTTATAACTAATTAAACTCATGTTTAAAAACAAAATTAAATAAACAGTTCATATGTACGTAAAATCGAAAAATATTCATATTTATTCAGTATGTAATTCGTATTTACATACATTTTCCTAAAAAAAAAAAAAAAAAATACTGAGCTATGCTCGGTCGCCCATGTACTAAAGATATAACAGCTGTACTTTTGAACGTGCCTCACTCATATCCTACTCATATACTAACAACGCATCAAGTCAATACTGGATTTGATGTAACCATCCAACCAATAACTATAATCACTGCTGGAGCAAATTATAAGTTAACGTTAAGTTGGAAATTTGCTGAGGGGGACTAGTGACGGATTTAAATGAATTCCCAACTCAGTATTTTACCATACAAAGCAGCAATTTT
Source organism: Philaenus spumarius (assembly GCA_018207615.1). Classification (NCBI taxonomy): domain Eukaryota; kingdom Metazoa; phylum Arthropoda; class Insecta; order Hemiptera; family Aphrophoridae; genus Philaenus; species Philaenus spumarius. The sequence goes on from JAGFPH010000872.1 coordinate 136,779, forward strand.
TTTAAATTACAAAATAGGCCTATTGCATTTTTGTACCACTGCTTTTATAGAACCCTAGTGGACCCGGCAATGCTTCGCTATTGATTGATTTAATGTTAACGGTAGTTATTCCATTTCATCCCTTTGACTTAAGTGATCGAATTGAAAAAGTTTTTATATCAATTAAGAATAAAATTAAATAATTTTAACTTTATAGTTTGTAGGAATTTATTATAATTTAGTTTCATTGTATATGTAAAGCTACCCAATTTAAATATATTCGTTTGTAGTCACCATGTTTTCTCAAAAATCCTAGTAGGCTACTAATTCGTGTAAATTGTGAAATTTTAGCGAAATTAATTAAGTAGTTTTTGAGAATATCGAAAAAGTAAGTGTTTGGATTATTACTTAATTTTCAGGGTAGTTATTCCATTTCATAACTTTGACTTAAGTAATCAATTCACAAATAGTTTTGTTTATACCTTAAAAATAATATTACATAATTTTATTTTTATAGCTTGTAGAAAGTTCGTTTAGTTTACATTTGTTGTATATGGGTAGCAATCCCATTTCATCCCCTTAGACTGTAGTAATTTTAACGCCTAAACACTCCCGGCAATCATATGGATAAACTGTGAAATTTGTAAAGATATTGGTCGAATAGTCTTTGAGCCTATAGAGGACCAAGAAGCAATGAAACAAAGAAGCAAACGTTCATTTATATACAGTTGCGCTGAAAAGTCTGGAGACGGTTTAATATTTCGTATATGAGGAAAATTTGAAGATAGGTGTGATTGAGGAACATGCCCTATGTAAAAGTACTATTAATTATATTAAGATTTCAAAAAAATTATCCGCAATCTCGAATTAACTTTGATTTTTTAAATGAGAAGGTGGTCATGAGATACATCTTTCCGATGAGGAATTTCAAGAGAAAGACAACGATAAAATTTGCACATCCATATCTTTAACCGCTTAAAAATGGCGGCCAAAAACCCAACGTAATTGTGTTTTCCAATTTTGCCCCATTTTGCAGTACTATTTAAAAAATGTTAATTATTATTCTTTTTGATTTATAATTAAATAAGCTTTCAAACAATATACTACACAACGATATTTGGAAGAATTTAAATTTTTTGAGTTCAAGCCATTTTGATTTTTAAAAATTCATTTCGAGTGGTTCAACCAAATACTCCCAAATATTGGTGTGTGGCACATCGTTTGAAAGCTAATTTCATTCTAAATCCAAAAAGAATAATAATTAATATTACACAAAATTAGTACAGCAAAATGGGGCAAAATAGGAAAACACGATTTCGTTGACCATTTTTAATGGGTTAAAGATATTAATGTGCAAATCACACCGTTGGTTTTCTCTTGAAATTCTACATTGAAATGATGTATCACAAGATTACCTTAGCATTAAAAAAAAAAAAAAAAACAAAGTTACATTCAAAATGTAGCGCGTGAGCCGGAGCTGGAGCTGGAGGCTGATGTAGAAACAAAATTCTACTAATATATTTCCTACACTTAGGCAGCTATTCAGCGCCCTCGTGAGTAGAACAATTTCTCAAATAGTTGGTTGAAACTCTAAAAAATAAAGTCAATTTTGGATATTTGCTCAACTAACGTCAGCGGTTTAGCTGCGTAATGGAATTATTTAACAATTAACCTACACGACAGTACCAAAACTCCCCCCCCCCCCCTCATTTTTAGACCAATAGAGGCAGACAGATCGACAAAGACGTAATCATATTTGACGTAAAACCATAAAAGCAAATTTCTATAAATAAAATATTAGTCGGATTAAACTTGAAAACATCTTCATGGGAAGATGATAAGCAAATAAAATGTATTATGAATGAATGCTAATATTATTTGTTTCACTAGAAATTGTTAAGATTGGCTTAAGGAGGTAGTAAATACACCTACTTTGTAACTCCATTTGCATTTGTAACTTCGAGTTGTCCGAAACAGTGCAAACAGTGTGTGTCGCGTTGTACCTTCCCCTAACAGCAGGTACCGATTTAGATATTGGCCTAGTAAGTTGTTTGAAGGCCTAAGTAGTTTTTCTGAAGAACAAAGTAGAGACCAAATTGTAAAAATAAAAACTTATGCATATTCTACGACTTCTAAACAAGTCATATATCAGAGGTGCCCATCCTCGTACAATTTGTAATACCCCCCCTCCCTTAAAAGGTAATTAAAAAAGAAATGCCAATGAAACACGCTTTTGCTTTTATTACCGTAGAAATAGAATAAAATAAAGCTAAAAACAGAAACATTTTCTTGTACATTTTCTATTGAAACTAAAAAATAATGAATTTAATTTCAACCACAAAAACACATAAACGGTACCAGGAACTGGCACATACTTTCTCACAAACATATTTAAATTATTAAACAGATTCACTGTGACTTCAAAATTTTAGGTGGTGTAGGAGAGGTGATTTATTAAGTAGGAGATTAACTAATAAATATTATTATTATTATTATCTAGAGAGAAAACTATTCCATCGATTTCGAACAAATTTGCACCAAACACGTCAATTAGGCCTGTATAGATGCACGAAAAACAGTTTTGAACATTTTTGAAAAACAACCCCTTTTATGGCCAAAAAACCCCCAAAATCTGTTATTATTAAACTAAACGAGAATTTTTAGAAAGATGCGGTTTTTTGCATATGGTGGTACATTAAAGGCTACAAATAAGCCAAATTTTATCAAAACCGTTAGAGTCGTTTTTTATAAAAAAATAATAACTGATTTTTGGGGTTTTTTTTGCCAAAAGGGGGTTGTTTTTCAAAAATTTTCAAAACCGTTTTTCGTGCATCTATACAGGCCTACTTGACATGTCTGGTGCAAATTTGTTTGAAATTGATCTAATAGTTTTTGCTCTAGCTTTGTATACATGCAGACATACAGACCTACATACAAACATACAGGCAGATCTTTTGTAAAAACCACTTTTTTTGGACTCAGGGGGTTCCAAAACGGATATTTCCACAAAAATCTCAATATCGATTTTTTTTGCGATCACTATACTTTATCTATACTATAGTATAGTGAGAAAGTAATAAAAACAAATTATCTTGGAAATTGATTGATTACAATTTTCCAGTAGTTATGACCATTGAACAAACAACTAACTAGTTATTCTACAACAAGATATCGAGTCTTTCTGAAAAGTGCGTAGCAACTCACTGTAGCGTACAAACAAGAGATAATGATTAAAGAATAAATTTACTTAATGGTTAAGTACCACAAGGTATACAATTTACAATTTTTACACAAAAACTAGATCAACGTTACTACTAACTTAACAATGATAATACTAAACCGAACAAATGATTTTACAAAATACATTTTTTAAAGTGCATAATTACAATTTTCCAGTAGTTGTGATCAATGAACAAAACAACTAACTAGTTATACAAAAAAATATTGACTGGTCTCCGGCTCCGGTGAGTGTGCCGCGCTGGGTGCAGATTTGGATGTTACCAAAATGACGGCCGGCCATGAGTCACCCTAGTCCCGAGCGTCGGCGGCCGTTCAGTGCTCATCCACCCGCCTTCGCACTGGCTCTGCGACACTTATTATGCACATTTTTTTAGTTTTTCTTTATTTAAAAAAGAATTAGGCTACCTTATTTATTTATATAACAGGAATCAGTTGACAAAATACATCTACTTTCTTAAGCCAGTAGACTTTACTTACCAAGCAGCAGAAACACAGAGATAAGGTAAAAGCTTTTTATTTGTCATAGTTATATACTTTGTTTTTCGTTATTACGCGTTCTTTTTCATACTATATCGAAGTACAATAATATTTATTGATTTCTATACAGTATAATAACGTAATGTTAATACACTTAAATTTCATTTTATGTAGTTTGCTAAGCCATGTTGATTATATGGCAGACAATGTTTAGATTTAAAATAAATCATTAGTATCATCCAACATTCTAAATCATTTTACCTTTAATCTTTGGGGGTTAATGAAAATGAAATTTCGTATTAACGGGGAAAAACAGATAAAATGTATTACTAAAGCTATGTAAGTAACAAAACCACCTCAGAGACTATAAATCGTGTGCCAGTACGGCTCTAACGAATTTCGGAGCGTGCCGTGAGAATTGAGCCAGATTATGGCGCGTACTTAATCGTATCTTTAACTTGCTTTAAAAACTAATCTACTTGAGCTAATTTATTGAAAATGTATGTTTCATAAAATGTAACTTATTGGCTTAAACATTTACGCTTACACCTCGTTTCTGACCAAAAAATCATCATAGAACAGCTTCATGTCACAATTTAAAGTTCCATATTAAGTCCTAGCTTTGGTTATTTATTTATACCTTTAAAATTTGTTTATAATTAATAATTTGTATACTATTATCATCCCACATTAATATTCTGTCAGTGTGTAAAAATTCAAAGGAATGAGTGTGTTTTAAATGTTCAAAACAACACGCGCATCACAATTTTAGCATCATCTCCGTGCCGTTTTGGATTTCTAGACGTTCCCAAAATGGCGGACTAAACTTAGGCATTAGGCACACTTTTCATACAGTACAGGTGTAGGCAATGCCCAGTCTATTTTATTCTGTTGTCGATAATGGCACAGGTGCGCAGAGCTTCTGTCTAGAGAAAGTGTTAGTTCTGTAAAGGTGTTAGTTTTTTTTAATCTATCGTTTAAGAGATATTTTAGCAAAACAATTTCCAAATGGCGAAGAATAACACTCAGTCCTGAGCAGTTTTAAAATCAAATCAAGGTACTGTAGTTGATTTTTAAATACAACTTAAGCTTAATTTGTTCCTTAATTACCACTATAAAGGCTCTTTTGACGCTAAAACCAATGAATATTTAAAAAAACATTTAAGTATTCATTGCTAAAACCAGACTGCTCAAGTTGAGCACTCGTGGGGCATGACACTTGAAATAGGTCTACTTTGACAACTCTACTTGTCTTGAATATTTTCACGCACTAAAAATCATCCAATCGCAAAAAAAAAACAAAAAACAAAAAAAGTTGGAAAGTAAATGATTTAAACTTTAACTTTTGTAGTTTCACTTTTTTCTAAAACGTATATTTACATATGCATAGGCGTAACCAGGACGACCGTATATGGGAGGGGTTACAACAACGGGGGGAGGGGGGGTTATTTAAAATTTTAACAAATTAAGAAGCAAAATAACACGTTTTAGGCTTTCCAAAAATATATTGAAATGATATAGGTATGTATAATTTTCCACTTGTAATTGTGATTCAGGCTTATTTTAGAATAATTTAAAATAGCAACCATGACTCCTTCCCCGCCTCACTTTCCGTGCGCTGCCTCTAACCCCATAGGCTTGGAACACACAAGGCGTTTTTTGTCGGTTATAACCCCCAAACCCCCCTTGGTTACGCCTATGTACATATGTAATCATCGTTTTAAAATTGTAGTTTTCTGTAAACCTATTGCCACACGTTAAATCACAAAGGAATGACTCAACTTTGTTACTTCTCTGATGCTAAATATTGCTCGACAGAAATATTTTTACAATAATATAAAGATACCATTGGATTCGTCAAGATTTTAATTTTCTAAAACTGCCTTCCAATCAGACGTAACTCTTATAGTTTCGAAAATATAAAGTTTCGTTTGGTGTAAAGTAACCTAGATTTTACTGGTTAAATGTTATTCAAACAGCAGTGGGAAATACAGACTTTCGTAGAATTTAAACCACCGCTTGAGATTGCAAAGCAAGTCTGTTTCCCACGCTCTTCCAACGGCCATTTTGTATTCCCTTTATCCTCGAGAGGTTTCCATTTGTTTGATCTCATTTTGTGATTGAAGAAAAGCTAAGTCAAATACTTGCACTTCCAAAGGGTTTTCACACATAACGTCGTATTTGATGCGTCCGTGAGGTGTTTAATTCGTTTGATTTAATTTTGTGATTCAAGTAACATTAAGTCAAATACTTTTATGAAATAATAATTTACAAGTATATAGTTCAATTCTTTGATTTATATTCTCTAACTTTCTTATAGGCCTAATTAAATTTTTGGGCAAAGTATATATTCCTAAATTACTATTCAAACTAGGCCTAGTTTTGTTAGCAGTCTTGTAGTAGGAACAAATAACTGGTGAATTCAAAATAAGAAATTTGAAATTGAAAAATGTTTTTATACAGTTCTTTTTAGAACTATATTACAAAACTTTTTACATTTATGAAAAAAATTACTACTTTTTATGTAGGCCTAAATTTGAACTTTTTCCTTTCGTTACTGAACATTTTTGTTTATTGAGCTAATAACTTTGTAAATTTTTCATCGATCATTTTTTACTGGCATATATGAATTCTTTGAACCTTTCTCTACAAAAAAGCTACGGAACACTTTTGGCTTGGTTTATAATTACAGTACTATATTTGGCGAATGTTTTAAAATATCCTTGCACACCCACCGAAATGGTTTGGCATTGCACAAAATTAACATGGACAGTTGTAGAGTTGAACGGCAAACAATTTTTAAGTGAACATTTGATCAAATATTTAAACACAAGTCATTATCTAGCGAAGTGATGCAATCTTTGCATTATCATTCACTTGTAGCTTTAAGATTTGTTTGCCCTTGGATGCAAGATGCAGGTTGATGGTGCAATCATGTTATAGTAATTGCATAATACTAAACTTGTTATTTACTATAATTTAACTAAAGTACTCATTGGGTGCAAAGGAAATGTCAGTCAACTAAATGCAATCAAAATTGGATCTTACGCAATGCTAAGGGATATAATTGCTCTTTCGTAATTTTTATCCTGATTATTAGCACCGAATATTAACGTTCATTTCGTCTTCCGGTTTCAACCACTATTTAGGAAATTTGTTTACTCAAGAAGAAGCTGATTAGCTGCCTGCGTATACGAAATATATTAGTAGAATTTGTTTGCACCTCAGACTCAGTCTCAGTGGTGAGACTTATTAAATAACTAGTGGACCCGGCAATGTTTCGCTATTGCTTTATTTAATTTTAAGGGTAGTTATCAAATTTCATT
>JAGFPH010000872.1:144200-156901 GCA_018207615.1 Philaenus spumarius
TATAAAAACCTAGTTCGGACTATTACGAACATTTTAAAACAAAAAATTGCCAAATTGGTCCAGCAGTTCTCAATTGATGCTATTTCAAAGAAACAGCAATTCATTTTTATTATATAGATAAATTTAATAAATAGGCACCTAAATTTCTATTTAACATAAAAGAAAAAGGGAATATTATGTTAAAAAATTTTTAGAGCAAAGAATTGTTGAAATAATAAAAGGTTTGTACGAGCCAATCAAGAGGAGCCCTGTGATGACAATGTCTTCAACAATGAATGAAACAGTTAAGGAAACAAAGAAAAACTCTTCACCTACAAACATTAGCTCAAAAGTAGTGCTAGCAAATCAAAGGAATATTCACATCCAGGATCTGTTGCCGTAAGTTGTTAGACTATCCGCCTAGTTTGGCACACAAAAATGGTCACCTCAAGAAAAGTGTGGTGAATTGATACTCATTATTCGATATCACTAAAAGTAAAGTACGGATTAATGGAAAAGCAAAAATAACGACAACTGTAATATTTTACTGTAAAAAAATTACTTTGAATTCACTGCACAACACACTTCTTTGCATAATTTCCACCATTAGATAACGCATAGAATAAATTACGACCGAACTTCGAAGGTAGAACAGAAATACTACCGCCTGATCAATGAGTACCTTCACTGCCATAGTATAATCCTATATAGCAGCATTAACTGTTCAACATGATTTGTTAAATTTATTGAAGCACTTGTAATAACTTAAATGTCTACATTTGGCCTATAAAAGGATTTCCTAAGTACAAAACTATTGGTTATGCTTAACTCAGGCGCGGATACAGGGGGAGGGTCATGGGGGTCATGACCCCCCCAAAAACATTTTTTAAGGCTTGATTTATATAATTGATTTTACCCTACAAGCGCCAAATAACACTATATTGTCGTGTTAGCCCGCCGAGCAAGTGGTAGGCAGCATTATTGTATCATCTGATTGTAGCCTATTGAATATTTCACCCACTATAAATCATCCAATCTCAATAAAACAAAAACGATTGGAAAGGAAATGTTTTAAATTTAAACATTCATTTTTGTACAGTATTTACAAATTTGTTCTAAAACGTATATTTACATATTATGTAATCACCATTTGTAATTGTATTTGTGTAAAAAAATGACCCTGCGCGAGAAACAAAAAGAAAAGACACAAAACTTGTCACTTTTCTAAAGCTCACAATCGTTAGACAGACTTGTATTGAAAAGAATATTTAAGGTCACCTTTGGATTCGTCAAGATTTGAACTTTCTAATATTGTCTTCCAATTATTCGACATTCTTAAAATTTTGTAGATATGAAGTTTTTGTAAACCCTTAAGATTTGATAGGTTTTCAACCAATGAGTAAGCATATTTTGTAATCGATATATCTAGTACAAATCGATATACTTGTACTTGTATGTTTATATGGATTTTAGTGTAAATTTTATATTTTCGTTTGATATAAGGAAAACCTGATTTACTGTTCATGGGCTACAGCTATAGGTTTTATCTGTGCAATATGTACCATTGCGCCGATTGTCTTAGCGCATTTAGCCCAGCCTATAGAGTAAAAAGAAGTCTAATTTTGTTATTGAATTTAACAGCGACTGACATGAACAGTGACTTTAAGGGTAGCACAAGGGTATTTAAAAAACAAAAACTATCAGGCAAGGAATTTTTGCGCATTTCGTATAAACAAAAATTACAATAAATTGTGACTTTTGGGGTTTTTCGTTAATATTATAAAAAATGATGAATGATCACGATACTTCCAAAAAACCTACAAATTGTTTTTTATAGACCCTGACTGGACCATTTTCAATTAGAAAAGTCGGGAAAGCGCTTAAAAACTACCATCTTTTAAAAGTTCATATCTTTGTTAATTTAAAATATTAAGGGCAGGTTTTTTTAGAAAATTATTGTTTATAATGTGTTCGTCAAATAGGAAGAAGATGAAATTTGTCGCATTAATAGTTTTTTGCACAATTGCAGTAAAACAATGTAGGCCATTATCTTACATAATGCGCCCAATTAACCTGAGTGGCCCGTTTTAAATTTACCGATCGATTCTGAAAGTAGACACATTAAAATCTACAATTCGTACATCTGCGATTTTTTAATAACGTTGATAAAGTATAGTAAAAATGCTTCAGAACTTAGCGCGAAACGCGTAAATTTGCGGCCGACGCCGATGGTAAATTTTCAAGAGAGGCAGTGCATGGTAGTGACGGAAACAGCAGCCTGATGCGCGCAGATTGCCATTCTCTTCTCCTCTGCATTATTCAAGATAATAGCCTAAATTGTTTATACTGCAATTGTGCAAAAACTATTAATGCGACAAATCTCATATTCCGCCTGTATGAACATACTAAACAATAATTTAAAAAAAAAGATCTGCCCTAATTATTGTAAATTAACAAAGAAATGCACTTTTGAAAAATAGTAATTTTTAAGCGTTTTCCGACTTTTCTCGGTAAGAAATGGTCTGATTGAGGTTTTCAAAAAACATTTTGTATGTTTTTTTTTAATTCTCTACAAATGTTTCGTTGGAAGTATCGTGATCCTTGCATACATTTGTATAATATCAACGAACAACCCAAAAAGTCCAAATTTATTGTTATTTTTGTTTATAAAAAATGCGCAAACATTTCCTTGCCTGATAATTTTGTATGTTATACAGTTATACATCTATGTGCTACCCTTAAAGCCACGGTGGTTGTCGTTTGCTGAAATTCAATAAAAATAAAAAATCTCTATTGGTTGAGTTAATTGGTTTACGGACCACGCCGCTGTATGGAGTTGTATGACTTGAATAAGTGAGAGCTTGTGTTACGTTGTTTTAAATTTAGTGAAACAAAGTGGATTTAATGATTTTGTTGTGGAGTTATGATTTCAGTACCGTTCCTGTTAACTCTTCAATAATTAGGGTTTATTTTATTGTTTAATCTGCAAGAAAGTCTTGCTCTTTCAATAAAATATTTATGGCCAAGAAATGCGTTAAAAAACTATTCCATAGAGTTTATACATATTTTTTAATTCCCCAGACCCGTTGTTGTTAAATTCTTGGTAAAGTTGTTTTCGACTTCTTATGACCCCTCCCAAAATGACATCCTGTATCCGCCCCTGGCTTAACTATTCACCATTTTTGTTCATTTACCAATAAAAATGCTCTTTACTCATAAACCAATAACTATACGACTATAAACATAATAACCTTTCTTAAAGCTCATACTTTGTGGAGTATATTGTCTCTTTTTTCAATGTTCTATCTTGAACGGTTCTCAAGTTATAAGCGTTTTATCAAACGGCACCCCCACCATATCCCCCCTTCCTCCTGGTGCTGTCGACCATGCTAGGGGGCGACGATATGGGTTTTCATGATCACTATAATCAGAAATAAATTTGCATCAGGCTTTCCATGCATACTCAACTCCCTTTAAATCCTGAACTAATAGAAAACCAACGTGTGTACCAAATTTGGACCAAATCGGAAGTAAAATGCCGTTAGAGTGCAAACATTGACTACTCCCGACATTACAACCGACCTTTTTTTTGTAGGTTTCACCATAAGAGTCACTGGAGTAGCTTATTTTCCTATGGAAATTCGCTAATAATAATTGTCTAAATACAATTATTAAGTTTAAGATAAAAATTATAAAAGTATGAAATCAGCTGTTAGAAATAAACTGGCATGATTACTGTACCACCACTGAAAATTTTCCATCATCTATCTGAGCCATGTATTTTTTATGAACAAATAATTTTGTTTTATAACTAATAAGTCTAAATTACTGTGAAACTATTTGTAAAGTTTAGTATTTAAATGAACAGTTAATAAAACTTTCCAAGATCAGCTTTGTTAAATATCTCAATATCCGAAGACGAAACCGTAAAGGTATTTTCTTATACATTGCTATAAACCAGAAATCTTCCTCTATTCCTGAAAATACTACAATTTCTTACAATCGAGGTTATTGGTTAGATAATTAGTTCAGAATATTGAGTATACGGAGAGTTGATGTTAAGTATTTCTATAATTTATTCTGGTAAAACAACTGCGTATGTACTCCTGTTAACGTGCTCTTACAAACAAACATAGGTAAACCGAAGATGGACCATAGTTCCGAAACGCGTTTTACTTACCAAGTAAGTCAAAAGACGGGGTAAGTACTCTTAAACTTATTATGTCATATGTTAGGCAAAATACGCATTAAACTAGCAGCAACACAAGTTTGTACAAATGAGTTGGCTGTTACTCGTGTTTGAAGGCCACCAAATGACTGCGCAAATTACAGAGTTTTAGTGGCATTAAGGCCACTCGTCGTTCTCACAACAATTTCCTCTTTAAAGCCGACTCTTGCGTCATCATATTACAACAGTGATTGACCTACAATCTACATGGGCCTACAATGACTTGCTATTGTTAGTTGTTTAAGTCAAAAGTCAAGTGTTACAAAAATAACAAGAGGTGAGTTGTTACAAAAAAAAAACACGGATTTCATATTTAAAAATGAATATTTACAACAAATTTGTGAAAAACTCAAAAACTAATCTATGATCGTTTGTTTTTGTTTACAAAAATATTGTTTAATCAATGCCCACATTATATAAGATGTACTTTTTACACATACTTGAATTATTTAAGTTTCTTTTATATTAGCGGCCATCTTGGACTTTTATTCTGTAAGAGCAATGTTAAATTTAAAATCATTTATTACATTTATTTTGTATCATAAAATGATTTGGTCTCATTTATACAATTCACAATACGCATCCGTTATGCGTTTACATTTCTGTAAATCCCGTTCATTTGTTATGTAATTCCAATTTTTTCAGTAACAAGTTTCAATTGTTTTCCTTACACAATAAAAAATGTATAAATAAATCGCAAGCCGGACCCGTAATTTTATATAAAGAATGTAATTTTTTAGCACATCGCAGTAACAGATGGTGAATTATTTATAAAATTATTTTAAGGGAGCCAATGTCAAAAAGCTCAGCTGCAAGAAACTACTGTTTGGATATAATACCGCTATAGGGTGAAGCGCTGTGGTCGCTGGTTGTTTTATCTTTTTTTGCTGGAACAGAGCCTTAATAATAATAATTAATTTGCTTTTAATAAGTATTTATTATAATACTATGTAAATAATTTATGTTTTTGAAACGCGTAAAACGGCTACTACACTATAATACTATTTTATAGTATTTACCGTAATTTATTATCATCTATTTTACTGCCTACCATCTCATTAGCTCGCCTAACTTAAATTTACCGATGTTAACTTAATTACTTTTTGCGTAAATCTAAGTTTAACCCACTGGCTCAACCTGTTAACTCAAACTCAGTTTAAACTCTAGATAAGGGTTAATCGTGGATTGAACAAACAAAAATTTCGCTAACTGTAGTTTAAAATAAGTACAACTTTAATTTGAGTGTAAACATTATTGATGAAACAGTCCTGACTCTTTAGTTAATACGATTTTTAGGAACTAATTCCTGTAAATGTTTTACTCAGAGTAAATAAAACTAAAAGTTTCTGCTCAGCCATGTAAACAATTATAAAGATTATTTTGCAAACAATAATCATTTAAAGCATGTAGGCTTTTTTGTTAGCCGAACACAAAATCTTAAAAGTGGTCAATTGTGGGCGTTGCTATTAATGTCTTATATGGAGCGACAATTATAACGTTAGCATTACGGAATTAAAAAAATAAATAAATATGCGAGAAATAAATACATTAATTTAAATATATTTGAAAATTTAATAAATTCAAATATTTATCATCACTTTCGTTTTTGTATTTTACAATTAATCGCCCACTATTTTATAACTCAAATATTCACTTCCCTGACATTTCGTGCATTCTTCCTGCCGGATCCCACACCCGTCCGCACCATGTGTTTTACATTTTCCAAATTATATACATTTTCTGGAGTTAATATTATTCCCCTCCCTTGCAATTGGTTCGTTGTCGTACTTTCCGTACCCATTCTCTGACTGGAAATTCCATCTGTAGGCTTTCACATCGGGCACGTGTCAAAGTCCGCGTAGAATGCACAGTGCGTAGTATCGGTAACGCACAGTGCATTGTCAAGGATTATACGTATAATTTGTTATTCATGCATTCTATTCTAGTCCTCCCTTTGTTGGCTCTGTTGGTATGCGGTGCGATCGTGTATACATAACCTCAAAATACGGGTGAATCATAAATTGAAAGCAGCTTTAAGTTGAATATCAGTTTATTTCGAATGATCTTTATAGATTGGAGCTATTTTTTTATTGTATTATGTACAACCTGACGAACCCGTCTTCTCTCTTGTTAAAAATATGGACCACTTCCTAAGCTTTCCAAGGAAATTTGTAATTTCTTAAAATTAAACGTAGCCTATAATAAGATAAAAAATAGACGTTTAAGCTTCGGTTATCATTGATCACTAAAATACACGGTATCTCTTACATCTATTTCTAACCTACATGTTTAGTATGCAGTATTTATTTATTTTACTTATTCACTAGCAGGGGTAGCTTCGCTCGCAGATATTAATAAATTATTAAATAATTATCTCATAAATATTGTCGTACATCATTTTGAGCTGTGTTGTGCCACATAAGAGTGCCGGAGTGATTAGAACAACAGGTTCAAAGCCGACAGTCACTCGATTTCATGGAGGATTGGGATGTATACAAATCTATGATATCCTCTGCTTCCATGAATTCTATCGTTTTTTATGAAATCCAGACGCCGAAGTGACTGAGTAGGCTTGGAGAGTACACACCTGAGGTACCATTTTGGTTACACGGCAAACAGTTTGATCTTTTTTTTATTCATTATTTTCCTTGTACAAAAGAATTGGTAACACTATTAACTGTTAGTTATAATAAAACTAAATAATAATATGTAACTTTAAACAATTATTAAACAACTTATTAACTTAAAATAATTCAAATTGAACTTAAATACTATTATACAATAATTTCAACAATATTATAAACTTAAACAAACAATGAAAGAAATCATAAAATTACTCTTCTGGTACAAGGAAAATGTAGGCACTTCATTAAGGCTTTAATAAGCCTGTTTAGAAGCTACCCTCATTAAGAAAAAAAAGAACTTAAATGATACTTATCAGACTTCGAATAAAAAACAAAGGGCGGTGAAAACTTATAACATACTTTAACAAAATAAGAATACAAAAAACAAAAATTAGCACAAAGTGTGGAGTCTAAATTGAAAACAAAAGTTATTAAGAAAATACACAGAAGTAATACTAAAAATACTTTAACATATATTTTACTAGAAAATTCAACGCAATACACACGCACAAAAATAAACACAGTAACACATACATTCACACACAACAGTCCTAAAACAGCGTTTACATGTTCATTAAGTTTTTTAAATTACAATTTAAAAAATGCTATTTATATCATCTAAATCGTATAGCCATCGCCTCAAAAGCTTTAGAAAGGTTTTACAATTTTGACATTTTTGAATATATTCTGGCATATTATTAAAAAGTTTCGGGGCAACAAATAAATAAAATTTCATAAAACGAGTCAGTCTTATTGGGCTTTGGTACAGGATGTTGCGCACCACGCCTAAGTCTCATTTTATCTGGGTTAAGTACTATATCAGAGCCCACTAAAGAATACCGTTGCGAGGCGGCCAATAGGATGGGCGCGCAGCGTTGCAATATCTACTAGCCTCGAACACTCCTGGTATTTACCGCTCGAGGCTTGATCGCAACGTTTAAATAATTATAAATGCGTTGAGTCAGCCGCAGTCAGTTAGAAGCGCGGGAAGAACGTGACAACGTAGCACTACGGCGATTGGAGCGTTCAAGGTCTCGATGTACACAAGCCCGTCCCTCAACGGTATTCTTTAGTGGGCTCTGATATAGTTCCATATTTCCACTCCGTTTGTAAAATATCTTTAGGATTTTGTATACGTAAAGATGCTGCAGTGGAAGTATTTTTAAATATCTGAAAAGAGGCATTGAATGAACCCTTTTATATTTATGACAAATAAGCCGAACACATCGTTTTTGAATACTCAAAATCTGTTTAAGATTAGAAATGTAAGTACCACCCCAACATGCTAAACCATAAGTTAGTCTACTATGTATTAACGAGAAATATACATTATCTGGTTTAATTTTGTTTCTTGTTCTCTTACATGAGGGTTCAAAAAAACTCTAAAATCCACAGTCAAGCCCAGATACTTTATACTTTGAATCTGTTCAATTGAATTACATTGCTGTAAGCAGGTTGTATTGTTACAAACACATTGTAAACATTTATAAGTCAGAGGGTATAACTGATTACTTCGTTTTTTTAAATGGAAGAGTATAAACTTTATTTTGTCAGTATTTAGAACCATATAGTGTTTATAAAACCAAACTTGTAATGCATTCAAATCATATGCCATAATATCATGTAGCCGATCTTCCCAGGATTCCGCCACATAACATATGGACTTATCATCCGCAAAGGAATTTATTTTACAGCGAAGACTTGAATTACATAAACTATTAATATACCTTCACCAGAAATAAAAGTGGTCCCAATACTGATCCCTGCGGGACACCGTATTTGACTTTGACAGATTGGCTCATGTTCCCCGATCCTAACTACTTGTACCCGATCAGTTAGATAGCTTCTAAACCAATTATTAACATTTCCCCTAATTCCACATTTAGCCTATTAATTTAGTTTGGTAAGTAACAATTCATGATCTATCATGTCGAAGGCTTTTTTTATATACTACAGAAAGATCCCACTCACACATTTACTATTATTTAAGCCATCATAAATAGAAGAACTAAATTTTAAGAGCACATCTTCAGTACCAATACCCTTTATAAACCCAAACTGATTATTGCTAAAAAATTTCTCTTTCTCAAAAAAATTCTGGACTTCACGACTTTCTCAAAAATCTTTGAAAATACAGATAGCAGAGAAATAGGTCTATAGTCTGCAACAACCTTTCTGTCTCCCTTTTTGAAAATTGGGACAACTGTGGCCTCTTTTAGTCTATCAGGAAAAACGCCAGTCTTAAAAGATAGGTTAATTAAAAATGATACGACATCCGTTATATGAGTGCTGAAAACCTTGAGCAAAGCAAAGAAATAAAAAAACTGCCCCTTATTCTAATCTTAATCCAACATCGAGGTCGCAAACTATTTTATCGATTTGAACTCTCCAAAATAATTACGCTGTTATCCCTAAGGTAACTTATTCTTTTAATCAAAAAAAAAAAATAAAGGATCAAATAAACATTTATTTATGAATAAAAAAAAATAAGAAAAAATAATTAATCCATCACCCCAATTAAAAAATCACTACATATCAAAAAATATATAAAACAAATATGAAATAAATAAAAATAAAGCTCTATAGGGTCTTATCGTCCCTTAGAAAAATTTAAGCTTTTTCACTTAAAAATTAAATTTTAATAAAAAAAATGAAGAAAGTTATTTTCTCAAGGTCTTATACCATCAATTCCTGGAGATTTGCCTTTCTTTAACCCACGGATTACTTTCTCAATTTCGTCAGGTGTTACTGCTGTTAAAAATATTGAATTATTTGTTCCGTGATCCATAAAATGATTATCGTATATTGAGTATGTAGAAAAATTTTTTAGAAATTATGTCCTAATAACATTTACAGAATTTAAAAAATAAAAGTTAAACTCATTAGCTATTATTAATGGATCTGTAATAACAGTTCCATTTTCCTTTTGCAAATGTATACCTTTTGAAGACTCGCTTATTTGACCCGTGATCTCATTTAGAATCCTCCATTGCAACCTTGAATTTCCTTCACATTTCTTAAACATATTATTATAATAAAGAGATTTAGCCTCCTTTATGTCATTCTGTACCTCCATTTTACACTTTCTAAATCTTTCCTTTAAATGTAGATCATTGGGATGTTTTTTTATTCGTCTATAAAGCTGGTTTCTTTTATCAATTTTGAAACATAAGTAGTCCGTAATCCAGGGCTTTATTTTTTTTATTTACAGTCTATAATTTGTAACATACGTATAAATTTATATTGTTTTAAAAAATTTCTAGAAAATTATCAAAAGCAGAATTCACATTCTTACAATTATATACATTTGTCCAGTCGGCCAAGGCAAGATATTTGTTCATCTTATCATAGTCAATATTCCGAACAGACTTAACATGACGTTGCAATTTATAATCTTCTGATAACGATAGGTCTAAACTAATTGCACAGTGATCTGTAATGTCAATATCTAGAATCTCGGATATAATATTTATTTTAAACCTCTCGTTTATTCTAACGCACGCATGATAAATACAAGTGGCTGAATTATTTGTTATTCTTGTTGGTTCTTGAATTAATATTTCAAAGCCGTAATCTGCCAAAAGTGTTTTGTAATTATTAGTTTGGTTATTGATAGTTAATAAATCTATATTAATATCTCCTATTAGAATTTGGTCGCATTTACGATCTAGCTGAATAAAAAAGTTTTTAATTCCTCCAAAAATATATCCAAAGAACCACTATGTAATCTATATAGTGATAATAAATTATTTGTTTTATTCTGCCACGTTAACCCCAGCTGCAGTACGTCTGCAGTCACAAAATGCACGTAATATGTTTCACAGTGAATATCATTATTAACATATACCAAAATTCCACCAGCTCTATAGTCGTGATTAAAATTTGAATATGAAACAAAACTTTGCAATTTATATCGACTGATCTAAAGCCTACACTCGATTCCACGTTCACCGTGCAGTACAGGTCTTACGGGAGAATAGACATGCTACTACCATTACAGTGAACATCACATTTATTGTCATGCGGGTTGCGTCAACTGACCGATCTTTGCATGGGAGTTGACGTTTTTAGTTGGCTAGTATAGCTGAGACTGTCGTATGGATAACATGGCTTATGGGCGCTTTGTTCTGCACGGTGAACGTGGAATCCAGTGTAGAATGGTCGCAAGTCCGCTAATTGAGGTCCCTACGGTTTCGGCTTCCTTTAACTTCGCGTGACGCGTCCACGTTACTCGGTATAAAATACCGATGGTAAATATTTACAGTTCACTGGCTCAAAAATATACGTTGAGTTTCGTCCAAATCAATGTACGTTTTCCATTTAAGCTTCATACATGAACAGCTATATCTCAGCAAGCGCAAACACCACGATTTCCGCCAATTTTTTTGAGGTGCATTTTACCTAAAATATTTTCCAGGAATAATATTTTACGCCTTAGACTCAAATAATCGAAATGCAGCATTTTTCTCTCCTATATACAACTTAATATATGTGTCAAATTTAGGTGTTCAGATTCATACCCCTTTTCCGGTTTCTAGATTAACCTTCTGGAAGATTATACAACATTCTCAAACTTTCTACAGAAAATTCTGTCTGGAACATTCTGGAATATTTTAGAACTTTCAGGAACAATCTGGCTACTTTACCGACTTCCCGATGGTGCTATGCGCTCTTTTGACACGCACATCTCCGCCCCCACCAATACAGTTCCAAATAGAAACCTTCTTCATGGACGGGGGATGGAACGCTATACCATTGACTATATAAGTACTAGACTAACCGAGCTAACGGGCCGTCTGTACCGCGGTCCAGGACCATCAGTAGACGTAGTACAGGACCATCTCGCTAGGAGTCGTAGGAGCAGCACCGGTATTTGGCTAAAGACAGAAACTTGTACATCAACACAAAATAGCAGAAAACGTACAGTTTACTTGTTTTCATTATTAGAGTGAACTAAAGTTTGTTGTTGTCACTGAAGCTGCCTACTTGATGTTGGCTTATCAGTTTTAAAAAAACTTCAAAATCGTTCCTTTACCTTGATCTTTATTGCGTTTATTACTATGCCTACCACTCATCTTACTAATATAATAATTCTACTGAAACGTTCACCCTTAAACGTTTGGTAACCCTATCGATGATACCTATTTCTGAAGATCTGCTGTGCCGATTTTAGTGCTGTTTGTTATAAATGACAGAAAATGTTGTCATAATTATAAAAAAAAATGAAATGTCCATTTTTTTCAAGGGCATATTTAAAAGGGCACTTTTTAAGTTTTTGGGGTTTTATATTAAAATCCTATTATTTCTGAAGATCTACTGGCCGATTTTAGTGCTGTTTGTTTTAAATAACAGAAAACGTTGTCATTACTATAAAAAAATTATGAAATGTCAATTTTATTTCATGGGCATATTTAAAAGGGCACTTTTTTAGTTTTATGTTAAAATCCTATTGATAGATATTTCTGAAGATCTACCGGGCCTATTTTAGCGCTGTTTGTTTTAAATGACAGGCAATGTTGTCATTATTATCAAAAAATTATGAAATATCAATATTATTTTATGGTTTTATAAAAAATGGCACTTTTTGAGTTTTTTTGTTTATTTTATGTTAAAATCCTATAGATAGCTATTTCTGAAGATGTACCGGACCGATTTTAGGTGTTTGTTTTAAATGACAGAAAATGTTGTCATTATTATCAAAAAATTATGAAATGTCAATTTTATTTCATGTGCATATTTAAAAGGGAACTTTTTGGCTTTTATGTTAAAATCATATTGATAGCTATTTCTGAAGATCTACCGTTCCGATTTTATAATAATCCGTCGCATCTCCGCAATTATTTAAGACACAGTTGCATTCCCGCAATTAT
>JAGFPH010000872.1:161219-172639 GCA_018207615.1 Philaenus spumarius
TATGGCTTTGAAATTTCTACACCCCCCGAACACCCCTAAAATGTCGAGTTTTTTAAACCTTTCTTAGTGGACAACTACGGCCATACAAATTTCAAGTTTCTAGCTCATCTATAAATTTCTTATGGAAATTTTTTGTATTTTTTACCCTCCCAAACACCCCCTAAAGTTTCGAATTTTTTGAAAACCTTTCTTAGTGAGCAACTACGGCCCTAGAGGAAGCTACATACCAAGTTTCAAGTTTCTAGCTCATCTAAAAATGTCTTATAGGAATTTTTAGTAACTTTAACCCCCCAACCCCCCTAAAAAATTTCGAATTTTTTTAACCCTTACTTAGCGAGCACCTACGGCTCTAGAGGAAGCTACATTCCAAATTTCAAGTTTCTAGCTCATATAGAAATATCTTTAATATGGCTTTGCAATTTCTACCCCCCCCCCCCCCGAACACCCCTAAAATGTCGAATTTTTAAAACCTTTCTTAGTGAGCAACTACGGCCCTACAAATTTCAAGTTTCTAGCTCATCTATAAATTTCTTATGGAAATTTGTTGTATTTTTTACCCTCAAAAACACCCCCTAAAATTTCGAATTTTTTTAAAACCTTTCTTAGTGAGCAACTACGGCCCTAGAGGAAGCTACATACCAAATTTCAAGTTTCTAGCCCATCTAAAAATTTCTTATGGAAATTTGTTGTATTTTTTACCCTCCCACACACCCCCTAAAAATTCAAATTTTTAAAAACCTTTCTTAGTGAGCAACTACGGCCCTAGAGGAAGCTACATACCAAATTTCATTGCAATCCGTTCAGTAGTTTTTCAGAAAACGTGATGAGTGAGTCAGTGAGTGGTATTTGACTTATATATATTTACATAGATTATAAATATTTAACATTTCATTTATCTCCATGCAAACTTTTAAACCCTAGAATTTAAAATGTCCCAGAAACTATAATTATCTGCTCCGGTGATACTTCAATACTATTAACAAAAATAATTTGGGTCTGCGTCGGACCAGACGGTGGAAGTTATACAGTACTTCTTTGGCCATCCAATGGTATAGACAGTAGACCTACTATTGATTAATTATATTTTGGGAAAAACTAGTCGTAACTTAGAGTAGCCCTACTACTTTGTAGATGATAGCCTTTTCTTTTATAAAAACACTAACCAACACTGAAGGCATATTTTAAAATTAATATCCCATTTTTTCCTTCTTTGTTACATACGCTTATGAATACTCTATGGTTGCATCTGTTTGGTTGGTCACAGTTAGTCTGGGGACCATGATTAATGCTCACTTACTACACCCAACAGAATGAATGAGCTCCCGAAGTGTCTGCATATCGTCGTGAATCACCCTGCATATAAAATTTTTAATGACTGCCGAAAACGTGTTCAGGGGACCATGATCAGTGCTCACTTACTACACCCAACAAAATGAATATTGCATTGTCATCGGTCCTTGATAAGTATGCAAAGTTTCAAATTAATCCGACGTTTTGAAGGGGGTGAAAATCACGTCGTGTTCTGGGGACCATGATCAATGCTCACTTACTACACCCAACATTATTAATATTGCATTGCCATAGGTCCTTGATAAGTGTGCAAAGTTTAAAATCAATCAGACGTTTTGAAGGGGGTGAAAATCACATCGTGTTCTAGGGACCATGATCAGTGCTCACTTACTACACCCAACAAAATTAATATTGCACTGTCATCGGTCCTTGATAAGTGTGCAAAGTTTAAAATCAAATCCGACGTTTTGAAGTATAGGAAAGTATACGAATATACGAAGAAAGGTATAAAAAGGAACTTTCCGGATTTAACCAAGTCAAAACAGTAAAGTTTGATAATTGACTAGACAAGGTCAGCGAACACCAGCATCAGACCTTGTGTTGTAAAAATAGTAAACCACAGGAAACAGGAAACGTAGTGAGCCGACAATAATTGCCCGAGCTGATAATGAACTAGTTCGTGATTTCACCACGGAGCGCTGGCATACTGCTACCCAAAAGTTTTGCTTCAGTTTATTTCCGATAGGTGCCCTTACTGTGCCTTCGTTTTTCCCGGCATCAACTATTACTATGGGCTTGAGAAGTCTAGTAATAGTTATATAGTCAATGGCTATACCTTACTATATAACTTCCTGAAGCTGCGGGGGTTGGTTGCAGAGTTATAGCGGCATTCAAGAACACATCGTGCTTAAATTTAATATGTGTGTAGTGTATGTTATATACTGTATATTGGTTACGTTTTTACGTTTTTCATAATTAATATAATAAACAGGTTGTGATAGTTCAGCAATCGAATCGGTTTATGTACTAGATATCAACAGAAACCCCATTGTTTTGAGACTTAAGTATCTCAGGAAAATATTTTTGTTAGAATCCCAGTGCAACAAAAGAAATATGTGAAGAATTTTTAAATGTAAACATAGTTACATAAATTTAAAAGTTAAAAAAAGTAAATATTTTAAAACAAATTTGAAATTGTTTTGTGTCGTATAAAGATGGCGACCCTAATTGTACACACAAATTTAGTTTTGGAAAGAAAAAAAGTAATTCTTAAAAATCTCAATTGGCAATGTAGGTAGAGTGGGATATCAAGTTAAAGGGCTCTTAAAGCTGAACATTTTTTAATTTAAACTTTGACTGTACTTTCAACAGTTTTCACAAAAATTGGAAGCGTATGTAGAAAAGAAATCGAATTAGTTATTATATTCTTAGTCATAATACTACTCCTGGGAGTATGTTTTTTCATTGGCTTGTGACACATGATGACGTCATTTCGGTTTTCATAACGTATAATATGCACCGACTTCTGACAACTACCGACTATATCATGTTGCAAAACTACTGCCCTCGCTGATATTAGTATATACTGTGTTATTTCCTGAACGAAGTGACATCATGAAAACCAATACGTCGTAGTAATATTTCGTCTGTGCAAAAAACGTAATCAACTAAGAGACCGTAGACGACTCAAAGTCTGCGTGATCTACTTTTATAGTCACTAAATAATAATAAAATTGTTATGAAGATTTAAAACAAACAATACCTGACAACTTGGCTTACTCTTTGATGTGTTACCAAGTGACTGAATTGTTTACCACTTATACTTACATCACTAGTAGTCGTTCCACATTAGCCCAGGTTACTGGAAAAACATCACTTAAAATGTTATAAGTACAATCTATACTAAATTATCAAATGTCCCAGAGTTAAAATGAAACAGGTTATTGTAATACAATCATAAACACCGTCGTGACCAACATTTTCTCCGCTCCATTTTCTTCAGTTTGAGGTTATATTTAACAATTTAGCCTGTGGAGCCTCTCAGTCTCGTTTTGAACAAAAACAGGATAAAACATAGCTTATCTCACGCGGAAGACAAAGCTTGCGTAGTGAAGCTAACCTAGGTTAGGTAGTCGACGGCAGGAAAAGCAGTTGGAGGCAGTTTTAGAAGACTGCAGTCACTGACAGGACGCAGGGACAAAAATAATTCCCTTTCTCCCCCAATAGCGACTATTTGGCCGGGAGCTCGGGGCAATTTCAGCATTTCTAGTCTTGCGAGGCGACCCTTCTTAATCCTCTTTAATGAGCGGGGCAGTTTCATCGTTTCAAAAGTACCCAAAATATCGGGGAAATTTCACTACATAGCTTAAGACAAAGCCGAATCAGTAAATGTTTCATCAAAATCGGTAAGCGTTTTCTTTAGTTAAATCGTAACAAAAAACTAAACTTCGCCACTCCTATATAGGTACGGAGTGCGAACGGATGGACTCCTACATTTCCAAAGGTCAATCGTAAACGGAGGGTGTTATATGATCAACAGTTGTCATTGCGGGGATTGCCTGCTATATAGAGGACGCAACCCACTAGACATATCGATACTGAAAGTAGTATCACAGAGTTTGCATTCGTTGTGTTTCTCTAATTCAATTTTCCTATAGTCAGTGAATTATCAAAACTGCGGATTGTATAAACATGCATTAAACAAAAATATTAATTGCATCAGTGAATTGTTTCTAAAAATTACACCCAGAAAGTGAATTAATATAAAGTGTTCGATACTTTAAGCACCTAAAACCAATAACAAGCTACCATACCATAAACCACCAAGGGGAGGGCGTGTTGCAGAGTATAGGAGCTCACAGGGACTAACTTCACTTACATTTATTATATTATGTTTGTTGTAGATTTAAATGAGAAATTGAAGGGTTTTAGTTGAAAGTGTCTAGACTGATTCTTTTGCTACCTACGCGAACTGCTCGGGCGGTACATATTTATACTCTGTGCATACATATCTGAAATGTTTATAATTGCTTTGTAAATAGTTAGAAACATAAATTATTTTATTAAGTGACAGTCCCTGCAATGACACTGTTGATATATAGCTGTTGATGTTGAAGCTGTTAAACTGTTGACACTATTGAGGGTCGTATGACCGGATTGTCTGGGATATGTGAAGAAAATTGTAAAATATCAACCTCCCAAAACTCTAGTTTAACACATTTCTGGCTGAAAATTGATTAGTTATTTAAAGCAAAAAATCACCCTCCAAAAAACTTAAGTTCAGCATATCACTGGATGAAAATAAAATAACCACTTAAATCAAAAATCTTAAGAGCTGTTTACACTTAACATAGGATATTGTCACTGACAGTCAACTCGGAAACAACGATATTTTAATAATTTTTAAATTTAATTCCTTGTTTTTATACTGATGCTTGGATATTAGGATGTACTACTTTTTTGACAAATAAAAATATAATAATAATCAACAAAATTAAATTGTTTCCATAACGCTATTTGATTATTTGTTAGTTTTATAATTTTTGTTGAAAACATCCTAAGGTTTTGTCCAATTTGTCTTAGTTGTTGTTTACTTCGTTCTTCAGAAGAAATTACTTAGGCTGAAAAACAACAAACTATAACTAACTAGGTCTATATCGTCAGGGATTTTCAAAATGGTAAATCTACAGAGTCTATAATTAATTAGCAGAAGTGGGCCTATAAAGCACTCATACTACATGGCGTACAATAGAGGGTAGTGCATGATTTTATTTTTATAGAGGGTGTTATTGCTCGATTTATTTGTTTTAAAAGTCTAATCAAAATTCTACGTCAGGAAGCAGACATGATAGAAAAATTGTCGCATTGCATTTTTTACTCAAAAACCTGAAATACATTTTTGAAAACACATCAAAAGATTATACATTTTAACCACATGCATACTAAATCAACGATTTTAACGCTAAAAATATAAAACACAATAATTCAGGCAAACCCATATTATTAATCACTTTAAAATTTCCTCAAGTTTTCATCGTCAAGTGGCCTATATGTGTGAGTTAATAGAACCTTTATTGTTCTATTAAAATAGCAATAATTCAAACCAAAAGCCCAAGGCAGACCATGCTCTATCCATACATGTCATAACGAATCAGACGTATCAATGTACATTATTATTCCCGCAATAACAACACAAAACTTAAGCTAAAAGTTGTCAACATAACCATAAATGGTTTACATAGTCGTTGAAGTATTACAGCTGATGGACGAATAAATCAAACGATATAATCATGTCCACGCGCAATACTCTTTTGTTTCTTGTTTACATAAGTACACTTTTTTATGGAAGTTGATAGAATCAGACGCTGGCAAAAATATAGATCAGAAATAGGATACATGCCAGTTTAGATAATTATTTTATCAACTGATAACCGTCCACCAGTGTATTTATGTAATACGTTTATCCATATAAACTATTTATTTATAGGTCTAAATATTCTGTGAAATATTTTGTAAATTCCAGGAAACTGCTAAGTTTTAAAATATTTATTTTGTATTTTGTAAATACTTTGTTTTGCACTGACTTTAACTATTATCATCTGTGATTTATTCCTGATTTGTATATTATACCATGCATCCTGGGTTGCATGTAAGGCAGATGTCAATAAATCAAATATGACATACTTTACACGAGTATTTTCAACAAGTCATAGGATACTATGTTACTTTCAAATATCTCCTTGGTAAAAATATATTTACTGTATTTTATATCAATTGCAACCGATAAATATTTTTAGATTAAGTTACAAAAATATAGTAATTGAAAGTTACTAATATAGTAAGTTACTACGAAATTGAAAGAAGTAGTTTCCTTATAAAAATAAACTCTTCTAAAATTTTTATAAGTATTTTTAGTCTTTTACTAAATTTTAAATATATTGTAAAAGCAATAACCGTTAATATTGTCCGTTCAGTAAGATTCATTAAATGCAATGTAACTAAACAGTGTTGCTATATTTCTAAGTTTTAAATATATTGTAAAAGCAGTATTCGTTTATATTGCTTTTGTAAGATTCACTAAACGCAATGTAACTACCAGTGTTGCTACATGTCCAAATTAAAAATATATTGTAAATGCAGTATTCGTTTGTATTATCCCTTCAGTAAGATTCACTAAACGCAATCTAAAAAATTTGTGTTGATACATGTTTATATTTGAAATATAAAAGCAGTATTCGTTTATATTGTCAGAGATATTTTCAGACCGCTTAGTAAGACTCGCTAACTCCATAAGACACGGGCAATGTCGCGCAAGACTTAAAGCCGATTCACCTAAGAGTGGTGGGATGAAAACGTCTGACTGCCCCAAGGCGTATTAAAGAAGGTGTGTGCATCGAGGAGCGTAAACTCGTCCGGCCCGCGCAGCTACGTCACGTGCTACATACTGAACCAGTAGTTCCGAGTGCAATTGTAAGCTTTTGCTCAAACTGCGAATTAAATACTTTAAGGTTGTCTAAAAATTATGTTTTTGGTATCGATGGAAAGGTAATAAAGTGAGCATTAAAATGATCTATGTCCATGGTCAAATATTTCTAGGCGTATAATTTTGAAACAAGCCTAAATCTAATATACGGGTTTGATTGACATAAAAACTACCCTAAGTGAGGAAGTTTTTTACTATTACTTTTGGGAGGCATTCAAAGACATAGAAATGTAGAGAATAAAATGTAGTATATACTGACATCAATTTTTTTTTATGAAAGTTATAGCTGTCCTACATAATAAGATTGTAATCGGAACCATAGTTACTCGCTTCTAATTTGTTATTAGTTCTCATTTCTCTTCGTTATTTATTATTCACATTGTTGTGAACAGGTAAATTTTGTTTAATGTATAAATATGAGTTTTTAAAGAGTTGTCAAATTTAAGTAGCTCTATAGGGTAAAAAATTTTACCATCAATAAGATGGTGATTTTTAAAGTTTATTGGTTTTGTTATGTTTACTAGGCCTACTATTACTAGCAGGCTACTAAATTTACTATACAAAAATTGAAACTATCTAAAATTGTGATTGTTTAGTTGGCCTGCCCAAATGTAAATAATAAAGAAAAATTAATATAAACTAACTATCAATTAAATAATTAAAAAATAGTAGTCTAGGTGATTAATAAAAAGTCGTGGTGAATACAACATTGAGTTTTATTTCACTATTAACCCTAGATTACTTATGTCAAAATTTTGTCACGGGATTACTTATGTATCATAATTTTACTACTAACAAATATTTTTTTTTACTATACTAAAATAATTTTGTAATTATTTTTTTAAATTGTAATTGTAATTTAGCATATTTTAGGGTTATATATATTTTTAAAAAGAGTTATACATCAAATAAATCAAATAATTTGTACCACCAATATTTTATTTTTGTTACTCTTTAAAATTATTTAATAACATACAACCGCATTTCAGTAACGACATAAATTCTGTCCACTTTGAGCATAAAACAATTTTAATACTCTAAAAATATATGTTTTAATAGTCTAAGCGTCAGGCACTTTTTTTACTGTTTGTACACTTGTCATTATCACTTAGATAGAATGTATCCTATTCAAGTAAAGTATACACTATTATAAATTTTATTGTTCAGGAAAGTATAGAGAACATTGCCATGTAAACAAAATATTTAAACAAATTTCTCTAACTATTTTTGCGCTTCAAAAAAAAAAACCTAATTGGTAAACCAAAGTTTCAAAAGTAAGGGTTTTAGAAAAATACTACACATTTTTTTAGTTATAAATTCAAAATATACAAAAATAGGAGAAACCCTTGCGTGCTCCGCACGCCAACCTCGTTGGCACCTTCTAACACATAATCATTTTATGTTTTCTTTATAATAATTGTTTAGGATTCATAATAACCCTAAAGCTAAGATGGTAATTAATGTTAAATGTTCAAATAAAATTTTCCGTATATTTAGATATATAACAGCAATTATAATAAAGGTTAAAAGAGCCAGCAAGGCTCAGGTCTACACTTTAATAAAAACATAACTTAAAAGTTAAAAATACAAATAATCGCTTCAAGGTATGAAATCAGCTGTTAATGTAAATATTGGAACAAACAGTCGTTTATCTGTTATTTTATTCAATTGGTCGCTGTGGTAATGCATGTAAATACATGTGTTGGTTCATCATTCTAGGTCTAACCTAAGATTTTTTCCGACTAAATTTACAAATATTGAAATACGAAATGTTTTAATTAAAATGAATTATAGCCTATGTTAATCAGGGATAGTGGAGGTTTTTATTTCGTAGATCAACATTTTTTGGGAATCAATGAAACCTTACTCGTAAAAAGCTGTCTTTTTTGTTTGAGTTACCGCTGCCAAACACGGCACAAAAAGGCATTATAATTAATGGGTATTAATTATAAGAAATGTTATTACAATAATACACTAGTTTGCCTATAATTAATAACATAATTTGACTTCAAAAAAGCTTGAAGGTCGTACAGGTTTCGGCGGTAAATATGGGGAAGGAGTCTAGACTGGAGCTCCGACTGTAGCACTCTACGTCACGGGTAGGCTGGAGTGGAGGGAGAAGCTGCGCATGCACACACCTTCTTTAATACGCCTTGTGACTGCCCTACTTCCGAGCGTCAGTCAGTCTGAGGCAGTACAGACATAGTGATGATATGCTATATCCTGTGCTGCTTATGCTTCTATTCTAACTTATTTGGTTTTTGCATACGATACCACATTGCGTTGCATAAATAAAGCAATAAGTAAGAAATACTTTACTGTAAGACTCCATCACTTTACTAAATTGCTTAACCAAAAAATGCACAAGCAAAAGGTTAGGAGCCATTTAACAAAAACAATTACTTTCTTAGGACAGTAAATATACTTTTTATGATTTTTTAATTCTAGATACAAGGGTTTTTAATTTTATATGGATTTTGTGGTTTTATTTTTTATTCTAGGGCAAGGATTGTTTCATAGTTTTAATTTTGAATAAAGTGTTGTTTTCTTTCAAAACAATATAACTCATTCAGTTTCCTTATTGTTATTGTTCTTATTACACAATTTTAATATATTAACAAATTTTATTAATTATAATTACTCGGACCATGAATGTATGGTACAATATAGTGATAGAACAAGTAATAGCACTACACATGAATGACAAAACTTGTAGATACAGTATTTATTAGCGATGGTGTTGTCAGCGCGCCGGTTCACAAAACAATCAAACCAACTCGTCATTTTACCACAGCCTACAGGCTAAACTAAGCATTTTACAAAGAAATGTAAAGAATAATTTTTTCTTTTTTGGTTGATTTCCAACAACTTTTACATTTTGACAAATCACCTGCCCAAAAAATACAAAATTTTCTCGCTATGCCTAAATTTCATGTCACATGTCTAAACACAACCTTGGCTTTCTTTGTTTTATATTTTTCCCCGTTACATAAAATATATTTGTCTATTTTTGTTTGATACCGTAAGCACAGTCATAGTGTTTTAAGCAATATTCAAAATTTCAGAATTTTATCTCAATTCTAAGTGTGTGTTCAAACGGTGTTAATTAAACGCGGCGAATTAAAATGTGTACCGGTCGAGGACAGAGAATCCGGTGTTTTCACCTAAGAGTGGGCGTGGTCGGCTTCAACTTCCGTAATGAGTTCTGCATGGGCATTGCCAGTCTGTAGTATTCCTTGGTCGCTGAGTCAACCAAACAGAAATGGAGAGTAGTATAGGTCGTTTGATAAGTGTAGGCACTTGGAGACAACAGAAAGCCTTGTGGTGGGGGAGCTTAGTCTGTTTTACCGAATACCAGAGCTCGAATCGCTTCCCCCAGTACTAAACAACGAGAAGAAAACTGTCTACACGCTCAAGGTCAAGCGCTGTCTCTTAGCAAATGATCTACAATAACTAGCCAACTAATTGCATTGTTTCAAACGTTTTGTATATAACTAGACTGTATTTTGATAATTCATCGTAAACATTGCCTTCTTTGAACTATATTATTCTATAATGCATATATCATAATATAAAAGAATTGTCGTATTACACTGAGGCAAATTTCGTATAAATATGATAATTATCGTACATCTAGCAACACCGGATTAACCATTATTTATTCAAGGAACCTGGTTACATTTCCCGCAATAAGTTACTTGTGTTTAACTACTTGCATCAGTTTTATCCAAATATAAAAAGCAAATAATTCTACCGTGTACGGGAATTTAGTTTTAGTGTCAGGAGAGTATTGTCTGTGATATATACAAGTGCAGTTTGTTGGTTTAGTCTAATTTGAAATCGCCGTGTTCTTGGAGCTATGTGCTGAATATAACGATGAATGTAAATAAAAAACCCTTTGCAATGTTTTAAATAAGGTGGGGTGGACACTGCCAGACATAAAAGTATTGAAATGTAGGCCCAAGTTTAACAGTATTCTTAGAGGTTTAAATAATACCTAAATATTTTAAATTTTGTTGTATTTTGTAGGCAATAAAAATGGATTGTATCACCTGCAATTCGCATACAGGAGCTATAACCGGAGTTGGTCTTGGACTTTCTATGTTTCAACTTCCGCGTCTTTCAAATACCTACATATATCGAGATTTTTTCCACTCTTCTCCCTTCTCTTGGATTGCATATGTATTATCACCATGCAAATGAGAAAATTTCAATTGCATTCAAATAAAAAAGAAGTAATATGAGCAAATGCTTCATCATTCATTTTACATGTATAACTTGGAGAAAAGGTTTGATCTATAACAAAATAAAAACCAGTTTGGATCTGTAAAAAACAGAGGAACAGGAAGAGGCCCCGGAGAGCTACAAAAATAATTATAACTCCTCGAACATATTTTAATTCCCAAATTAACTTCATTTTAATTTTATTAAGTGATAATTAGTTATTGTTAATGACTTATAAACCCTTTTTATTACAAAAATTTGATTACTTCTCCATTTTTAGCAACTTATATTACTTTTTTATAATTTAGAAAGTTTGAAAATTTTTTCAAGTTCCATATTATTTTTATTATTTTTAATACACTCTATACCACGGCATTTATTCTGTCATGCTATGTCACATTAAAGTTTGCCGGATATCATAGTA
>JAGFPH010000872.1:192412-206246 GCA_018207615.1 Philaenus spumarius
AAATTTATATGTAGCATAGAACAAATTTATATGTAGCATAGAACAAATTTATATGTAGGATATTTGTATTTCGATTATTTGCGTCTCGATTATTTGATCGTAGAAAATATTTGATGTAAAACGTACTACAGATTTATTTGGATGAAAGTCTCTACACAATTTTGGGTCAGTGAACTCTTAATATTTACCCGATATTTCTTTCGTTCATTTATTCATATCTGCGAGCGAAGCATACTGATTGTATGTAATAAAATAAAACACAAACTAATACAAGAGACACTATTTAAGCCTGTACCTGGATTGGGATTACCTGGATTGAAGAATTTGATATGTGTCCAGGCATTCAAAGTAATACTAAACATACAAATATTATTAAAATACAGAATTATTTTATAAATTTTACTATATTTTTTAAAAGTTCCGTATACGATACATAACCGAAACGTGAAAACAAAAACAGGTCATGCATTATTACATCGGTTATCCACACCTTCCAGATCCCGCTATGGGATTTTGAGTTGTTATAAAAAAAACTGTTTAACACTGTTAACCTCGAAAGCCTTATTATTCATAAATACAACTTTTTAAATGCTTCCTATGAAACTTTGGAATTGGGTTATCGGTCTTAAACAGTCTAAATGCATATTCATTTCCATTTCTCTCCGAGTTACCACTTAAAAAATAACTTAAAACTCTATACAAAATCTGTCAATTAAGTAAACACATTACTGTCATTCACACAAAAATTCTGACTCTAGTACGCATGCGTTGGGATCCAGGTCACCACTAACCCACCACCCTACCCCGATTCAAGTGAGTAATCAATCATCATATCCGTGAAAATATCAGAGTATACAATAATATGTTTGCATTTGCATCGCCGCGGGGATTGGTGGGCGATCGAACAGGGGTGGAGCACTACAGTGAGAGAAAAGTTCTTCTAAAATACGTTAAGGTATATTTCTTATTTTACATTGCACATCTTTTGCTATAGTACAGTTATTCGGATCCATTATTACAGGTTCTTATATAAAACAATTTTAAGCATTTGTAAAAAAAAAAACTGATGTAAGTATATAGAATTTTTAATTGTTGGTACAACGAAATGGTTGTTGATCCTCTTATCAGCTGATATCAAATAAAGTAACTTACTAATGGCATGGCTACTCTATAAGAGACTAGCTGACACGTACGGCGTTTCCCGTGGTGGTTTGTATTTTCAGTCTTTTTAACGTAATTGTAATCTTTTGAAGTGTTCAGTTAGTGAGTGGTATTTGGCTTTTATATATATAGATCTTAAATAATAAAAGCACTATTGTCATAATAATAAAAGATCTGAAATTATGATTTTAGTAACTTTGATCCCCCCAAACCCCTCCTAAAATTTCGAAATTTTTCATACCCTTTCTTAGAGAGCGTCTAAGGCCCTAGAGGAAGCTACATACCAAATTTCATTCCAATCCGTTCGGGCGTAATTTGAGGATGATCAAAAACGCATTGAAAACGCAAGGAAAAATTAAAAAACGCCTATTTCTGGCGTAATTTTGGGAGAATCTCAAATATTTTTTAACAGACTACTTTTAGGCCTTAAACGAACCTAAGTACCAAATTTCAACATTTTCTGCCAATTAGTTCTCGAAAAAGCTGAGAAAACTCAAAAAATCGCTAGAAAAACGCGAATATTGGCCGTATCTTTGGGATGTTTTCAAAATCCGTTCTTAGTGCGCGTCTAAAGGTCCAACTGAACATGCATGCCAAATTTGAACTCATTTGGTTCAGTAGATTTTTAGTTCTGCTGATGAATGAATCAGTACCATTTCGCTTTTATATAGATAGATAAGGGGGGGGGGGGGGGTAACACTTCACAGTGTACATAACAGTATGATTGCCTTTCCAGATTTCACCGTTTAATGGTGTGCAATACCACTCGAGAAAAATCATCGAATCCAGTGAGCAGAGCCAACCTTGGGAAGGCTGGCCTACGATATAAAGCGCTCGAGCGCGACTAAAATATCGCTTGTATACAATTTCGTTTTTACTAATAATGCCGGTATTATTTTTAGTTTCTGCCATGTGCGTATGACATTTAAATTTACAGAAAGCTCCAAAATATAGTAAGTAGGTAACAAAATTCGCCCCGTTGTTTTACTGCTATCAAGTGAGTCGACTGAAAATCATGTTTTTCGTCGTATTTTTAAGTAAATATCATTCTTTAATACAAATTTATAATTTAAAATTTTGGTAACCTACGAATTATAGTTTAGATGTTCAAGAACAATTTCCTGCAAATTGTGTCGTTATTTTAAATAGCGCGCTACCATTTAAACCAAAATAGAAATTTAATCTGGATTAACACGTAATAAACTAAACGCTCACTCCATCTAGCAGTCAACGTACTCAACTCAGTAACAGCTGACTCTTAACACTGCACTGCGCAAGCGCGGCTATCGTTCTGCAACTCATGCAAGTCTCCTTGTCTAATCCACTTCAACCTTAAACTTGAACCGAGCTTCGAAGTCCATACTACGTAATGATGAAATAGCTTGTTAACTTTCGAAGTAAAGTAAAAATGGTTAAACTGATATAGTCTTCTCACAGAGTG
This sequence comes from Philaenus spumarius, assembly GCA_018207615.1. Lineage (NCBI taxonomy): Eukaryota > Metazoa > Arthropoda > Insecta > Hemiptera > Aphrophoridae > Philaenus > Philaenus spumarius. The sequence continues at coordinate 195,015 of JAGFPH010000872.1, forward strand.
CGGCATTTGACAATAGTGTAATGTCGTGAAAGTGTTTTTTTATTGTGCTATGCGTAACAACTAACCAACAACAAAATGTTGCGGCAGCCATGCTTTCTAACTTGCAACATTTTTAACAGAACAAAGCGTTAATAGCTCTATTACCAGGTAAAGATTTAAACAAAATTGTTAAACAAAAACTTATTTTCATCTGAGTTTGCTATAATAATTATACTGTCTAAATTTAATTGCAACTATATCTCCACACTTTACAGAGTAAATTTCGTTTAGCCTAAACAGCCTTTTTTTTTAACATCGTTACATAGCCTATAAGCCTTAAGCAAAGTCCAGTTTAAAATGTAGTAGTCTTTTGAGCTACATAAAAGAGAAATGTATTTATAGAGTAAAAGTGTCTGTTCAAAGCATTTTTGTGATTAACTTTATAAAACCATAAGTCATAATACAGTTTCATACATGAAGTTACAATACAGTTTCATACATGAAATTACAATACAGTTTCATGCGTAATGTTACAATACAGTTTTATACATGAATTTAGACATGACTGTTTAGTTCTGAAACTAAATTATGTTGTACTTTGTTCGTAGTGAAATCATTGGTTCAAGAATGACCAACAAAAATATACAAATATGAATAAACTTTGAACATTTCTGTCACTCACCTCGTCTTCGCAAAGAACAATTTGTGTACAATAACAACTTAGTGAAATGTCAGTGATTACAAATAAATAATACATAAAATTTCAAATTAGCAATTACATACTATTTTCTTGAAAGAAATAACTAACAAAGGCTATTTTGTTTAAAATATATAAATAATCTGGTAAAGGCTATATTTAATTTCTTTCTTAATTAAACAATTATTGGATGGGACCGTTAGCAATTTTTTGACCTACAATCCCAAAGGGATTTCATTTTCAAAATTTCAACTTTTTTTACATGAGAGACGTCTCAAGAAAACCTTAAACGCCATTATTTTTATTATTTAATTTGACTTAGTATTAAGGTTGACCAAAAAAATAAATGTTATTAATAAATCCATGGTGTATCTAATTTTGTAATTTTGTAAATTTAATAAATTGTATACATTTTTATTCATTATCAATGGGGAGGGTTTTTCAAATTTTATTTTCAGGGGAGGGATCTTTTTGAACTTAACAAAAATTAATATTGTGAAAGTAAATTTTTCTTAAATTCTTTTTCTTTTGTACTTAAGGGCATATCAATTTTAAAAATAATTTTATTTTAAGGGCATATAAATTTTATTTTTATTTTACCTCATGGTATAATTTAATAAACAAACTCTTTATTATATGAATTGTATTTATTGTTATTTACTGTAAATAGCTAACTCAGGTGTTTGCAATCAGCGTTGAATAAGGTAAGGTTAAAGAGCATTTTTCTTGGTAAAGTCTTTATTTTTTTTATATAATTGTATGTACCATCTTAGTCTTCGCCCAGTACGCATTCCATGTCGTTATTATTCTTTTGGATGGTACAAAATTAAAAAAAAATATCTTAAAAATTCGATAGCAAATAAGTTATATTGAAGAGGACTGTATAGGATTGTTTCGTCCTTGTATTTCACACCCTTAACGTCGATTGTTTACGATGTTTTCCCTGTACCTTAAAGAACCTTTGTAAGTAATTTAAAATTGTGGCTCTTAAAAAATGTTTTCTTCTATAAATACACTGCCTTTAAAGCTTATATTCTCCGTCATGATTAACTGATCAAATATTCAGAAGGCTGTGAACTGACAACTAAACGTACTTGTACCAGGAGACTAAACAATCTCTTTGCAAGGGTTCCACTTTACCCAGCAACAATGAGCAATCTCTTTTACGATCTGACTCTTACAGTGTTTAGTTTGGTGTTTATGGAATGGATCATTCATGGTATCAGATTGTATCATTTCTTATCTTATGTTCTAGTGCAGAGTGAATACATTCGTTTTTAGAAATACTTTTTAGGAAAGATAAATATCATATCGTGTACAGCGTCGTAAATAAACCTTTATAAAAGATACCGTTTAGGATTGTTTTTATTATTTTCAAATTCCAGAAAACTAACAAAATAAATTACTAAGAATATTTGACCACATTTCCTCTCTTTTAAGAAAAAGTCTAAGAAGAAAGATAATTGTTTGGATTGAAGTTTCGAATAAAACCTTCCTAAGTATTGCTGAAATGAAAGTATAAAAGGGTAACCAATAAGGTTTCATAAATATGTATAAATTAAAAGAATTATAAAAAAAAAGAAAAAAAAAAGATGCGTGTTATAAGTTATACTCCTTTGGTGTAATTAATAACAATTAAATAATAATTCGAAAACGCAGCTGAACCACACTGGCACGATACGAGTTAAGCGAATTTACAAAATTGAGTTTATATGTTTTAGGGTTTCAACCAACTATTTGGGAAATCGATCTACTATAGAAGGTGCTGAATAGCTGCCTATGTATACGAAATAATATATTAGTAGAATTTATAACCCACGTGTACTGTGTACTTTTATGGTATTCTACGTTTTGTTCGATTTTGGTCAAGCGAGCTATAAGGTCGTGTCAAAAAATAACATGTGCAGAATAATATCCTTCACTTATTTCTTTCATTCTCGTACAAAAAATCTAAAAAAATAGTTTCTTCTTAATTATCTTAATATTAGAAGGCAGAACAAATCATTCATTTGAATTTAATTTATTCTCATAATTTAATCGATCGTTTTCTTAAGACTTTAATTTTGCAAATTTAATTTTATTGAATTTAATTTGAATTTATTGACTTTATGAATTTACTTTAATTTAGTTAACAATTTTTATTTAATTTAACAACCAAAATAACCCAGTATACTCAATAAATTTGATGAATTTACATCAGGCAAATTTTAACAGGGGACGTATTCACGCTCTTTACCGTCCTTTTAACACTTGTCTTGCCGTCTCAACGCTAGTGGTGACGTCAGCGGTTGGTTCCCGATGTCGGGTTACAGGTGAACTACGTGCTGCTCCACTTGTCATGATGTGGAAGGATGTTGTCCTGTTGGGTATAGTTGTGGGATGCTGGATGTCTTCTTAAAGTTGCTAGTTGCGATATGATGTCATCTGAAGTCCTGGGTTCGATATTCCCTCGAAGTTACGATCTCATGTCAGTGAAGTTCACCTGATGGTATCCTGGAGTCTAGTCCTGAAGTTTGTTTGACTACTTCATTAAGTAACTACCAACTTGAAGTAGTTCTAAGTCCTGTAGAATTCTTCCAGAATGTCCAAAAAAGTCAACTTTATTGTAACTAAGTTGCCACTGATTTACGTAGTAAACTTCGTAATTATGCTAACATTCTAATCGTTCTGACATGATATCTCTGAGTCACAATTGTAAAATTATTATTTAAGTTTTTTGATGAAAATACTAAGTCATCTGACTCGACTTTAATGTTTTATAAAAAACAAGCGTCGCAATTACGTGGTTCCTGTCACGTACGAATCCTCCGTCCTCCAGGGTTAGAGTATTTATACTGCCATTTGATACTAGATTTGTTGGCAACTTTACGATCATTACCCTGAGTTTTCCTTATTGAAAATCCCTTTTTCCAGGATTCTTCAATCATACTTTTTATTCCTTACTATCCAGTAATTTTTCTTGTTATCTCCCAATTTTGTTACACATTTGTTTTAATTTAATTCATATTTTTCATTGAATTTAATTAGTACTGAAGTTGGTAGACTTATCTCCACGCTTCCTATTGGCTTCCTATCTGATTTTCTTGCGCGTGAACGTTTTGGATTTTGTTCGATGTCTTCTTTCTTCTTGAACTTGATTTGCGGTCTTGCGGTGTCGGGTTTGCTATCGCGTCTCACGCGTGTTTTTCTCGCGACCTCTCCCGGAAAAGTCTCTGGGTTTTTGCTTTTCACAATTTTCCCTTTCACAGTCTTTAGTTCATGTTTATTTTGCTCACTAGCCGCCTTTTCACTTAAATCTGTTCAGTTTTTCTTCTGGTTTTGGTGTTTTTGAGTTTAACGATTTTTTCACTTGTTTAGGGCTTATGAATTTTCCGAAATTTATTTTATATACTGGATTTTCCATACATTTCTACTTAGTTAATACTCCTTTTGGTTTTAATAAATGCTTAAAATATTTTATTTTACCTTAAAGGTGTGAAATTATCACCCTTTTGAATTAATTAAATTTTCAAATTTTATTTTAATTTCATTTACTACTTTTTGTTCTCCATAACGTATTTAAGTTACACTTTAAAAAACTTTAATCCTTCTATACTTTAAGTTCAAAGTTTTTTATTTTACCAACTTTTTAAATTTGTCTAATTTCACTATTTCGCTACTCAACATTTATTTTAGGCCTAATCTTGTAAGGCATAAAAAACCTTTTGTTTTTTAAATTCAAAGAATTTTGAAATTTCCCGCAAACTTTACATGTTAATATCTTTAGCAATACATAATATTTTGACTTGGTAATCTCACGGCAAACACATACGTGTTCAGCTAAATTTAATTAAATTGAAAGGTGACAATTTTCGCACCTTAAAATAAAGAGTTAAAAATAAATTAAAGTTGTAAAGTTGATAAAGAGATTAAAAACAGTCTATAGAGGTACTATATTGTATTGTAAAACACCAGTATTTGGCATAAATTTCGGGAGTAAATTTAAAACAAAAACTTAAGAAAAACCAAAAGTCCCAGAAAAAACCACTACAAAAAAGAAAAACAAAGTGAAACTGCGGCCATGTACCAAATTCACAGGTAAGATGAAAGTGTCAAAAGGGAATTTGAAAAAAGTAAAAGATGAAAAACTTTTTCATAGAACGTTACGCAAAAAACTACGATTAGCCTAAAAGAAGAACGAAAAATCGCACAACAACGTTTCGACTTCGAGGCGAAAGAAGACATCACGCTGATTAAGACTCTTCAAAGAAGAAAATCAAAATTGGAGCAGAACTCCGAAAGTTATTAGAAAATTAAAGAAGACAATAGACCACGGTAACGCAAAGTACAGAAGAGATAACAGCAGGCCAACGTCACTAAAGTAGAAGGAATAGACCGTGTAAACTTCTGGGGGAAGGTGAAAGAGTTAAAAAACGAGATTGCGAGGAAAGTTGTTGATAAAAAAGGATGAAAATTACATAACAATTCCTAGAATAATTAATACTACAAAACAGTACCAAAAACTTCGAAATAAAACGAAGTTTTAAGAAAGTTGAAAAAACCACCAAAATCAACGGTGAATGAGGTAGGAGAAGCCCTATAAAAGCCAATGACGCGTTGAACGCGGACTTCTTATGATTATCGAGGTGCAGTTTCCACGCATCTGGACTTCATGATTTCTACAGAGTAATCTAGTTACACGATTACTGGATTTTGTCTGCGTAAAACTTAAAATTATTTACAAAGTATAAAAAAGCGGATCTTCAGGAGAGCATCAATGACATAGTAAATAGATGTCATCTGGACTTCAGGAGACGAACTGGCGATCACATTATACATGAATCTGGACTTCTGAAGGAATAGCGAGACGAACGACCCGATGGAAACCGGACTTCAACCAGGAATCGAACCTACTAACCCGCATACGACTTCAAGACAACTGCAAGCAGACTAAGATCCCCAGGGAGGCTGTTCGTGGAAAGTATCTGAAATCTGAGACCTAATTGAAACGTCACCAGCATAGTAGATACAGGAACAGCAAACATACGGTCTGTGAAAAGCGTATGTTACGTTATTTTGTCCCCAAAAATTGCCTGAAGTTAAATTAAAACATTTATTTCATATACTGGGTTAGGTAGGATAATATTAATTAATCTCTTGAAAATTATTTTAAAATTAAATTCATAGAAATAAAGTAGAGTCATTAAAAAGTCAAATTAAATTAAAAATTAAATCAAATCATATTTTGAATAAGCAGAATAACTTAAATATAAGTTAGAACGTTCTGCCTGTTTGTATAATAAATGTGTTAAATCAAGTGTAAAAATTATTGTTTGAAGGGAAATATACCCAAAGAAAATTATTATCATTTTATTTGAAAGTTATATTTTATTTTTGCATTTTGGTAAATAAAATTTATTATTTATTTACAGAACAAAAATCTCTTGAATTTTAAATTACCTGTATTAGTGATTATCCATTATTATGTCCTGTGTTTTATACAATTAGTAGTGAATATATGAAAAGGTTCTTGAAAGCACAACTAAGTTACTAAGGCGGTTTCAGTGTTCTCACGTCTCTGAGATTTACCAAAAGGTAAACAAAGAGTTGTTAATTATCTGAGCTAGTGATCTTTTAAATTCTGGAAGTTGTAAAGAAATTTTATTAGAATAAAACAAATTTTATTCAGAGCTAGCCTTTGCCTTCCAGTAGGTGAATGTAATTTATTTTATAACAGAAAACCAGCGTTGGCCTAAAAGTCAAGAAAAAGCATTTGACAGGTGACGTGAGGTTGTACGTTGTAATATGTATATATTTTCATATGTGTAATATGTTGTAATATGTGTATATATAATTTTTAATTACACCCACAAACGTGTTCTGGGGACCATGATCGGTGCTAATTTACTACTCGACCTTAGGTCTTACCATAACGGTCACTGTAATATATAATTTTTCCTATGGAAATTCGCTAACAATATTTATTTTTTTTTTCTAATTATAATATAAATTTGATCTTATAATTTAAAAACAAAACAAGTATCATTTATTAAGTAACGAATTAACATTATATTTTTAAATTATGACCACTGCCATAGTAACTTCCGGTGTTGACTGAATGTATAATATATGAAATGATGAAAGTTTTTACTAATTAATTATTGTAATTAATTTTCGCGTTTTTATTTTTTATTTTTAAAGTTATATTTCTTTTTACGCATAGTAATGAGGTGTGCAATAGCCTCAGTAAATGTATTGAATTCAGTAAGCGGATTCATTCTTGAGAAGGTTGTCCTATGACATTGCAATTTTGTAATGAACTCGAGTTCGACTAGAATTTAGTTTGTATGTACTTAGTTTTTCCTACTGGCGGTGTTATTTTTGATTTCAAGAATGTGCATTCGATATTTAAATTTCCATAAAGCTCCAATGTATAATTAGTAGGCAACAAAATTTGTCTCGATGTTGTACTGTTTTTGAGTGACTTGACTAAAACTAATGTTTTGTTTCTTGTTTATAAGCAAACATCTTTAACAAAATTTATAATTTACCATTTTTGACATCTAATAGTTATAATTTTGATTTTCATAAACGGTTTCCTGCAAATTACTAGAAATTCGATGATTTTTTTAAAATGGCTGTTATTGGTAACCACGCGATTTATTTTATATTATTTCCTGTTTTTTATGCACTAATAGTAATTAGTTCAATGAAGATAGATCTCCCATTTAGATTCATTATTTATCGATAAGTAATTGTTTTTTATTAATAAGGGTAGAGCTTATTTCTCAAATTTGAGATTTATGAGCGTTAAGAATAAAATTAAAATAAAACACATTTTAATAAAATATTTCGAATTGGTCTAATATTTCACTATCCCTAAAAGAGTTCAGCCTTTCTTTTGATTTAAACATTCAACTGAACATTTTGAGTCATCGCTTAACGCTTCGCCCGGCGCCATTTATAAAACAATAGATAAAACCCGTCTGCCCACTTTGTGTATTTGACTATAAAGAAGGGTAACATTAGGGAGAGTGGGGAGGGGTTAAGACTAAAGCGTGTGGAGATGTGATTTATATCATACAAGAAGGATATCAATATTTAAGTTCAGTTGAGTCGCTTTCGGGTTGGAAAAACACTTCGCAAATGTAAAACAAAAACTCGAACGGTACGATATTCTGGTTGGATTTATTAATGGGTTGTAAAGCGTAGACATTTGTCAAAACATTCAAATTTAATATTGATAACATTGTATTTTATTTATATGAAAGAATAACTTTAGTACCCTATAGTTACTGAAATACATTAGTGTTACATTGTATTATATTAAAATAACAAGCAAATGTATTTGAAATAGTTACAATGATAGGCCTACTTATCGTCCGCATTTCAAACGAAACATTTCCTTTTGTATGCTAAAGGGAAGTTTTTCTTCATTTCTAAGATTAGTCGAAGTGGAAGAATCACGGATATAAAGGACATGCAAAACATATTTCCCATTGAACGGAAAGGAAAGTGGATAAAGCGATAAAATACCTTACACATCAACAGAATGGCATTTCCTTGTCATATTTTAAAAGGAATTTTCAGTGAGCCAGAAAAGCTCTTGAGAAAGTCTACGTGTTGTTGGTTACTACACTGGAAGTGCGTTGCCTATAGTTCTGGCTGAGTAAACATGCGTGGAGACTGAGTGTGTGGTTGTATCGTTAGTGGATAGATGAGTGCTTTAGCGACATCTAGTTTTACTCAATATATGATCGTGATCAGTTGTTAATAAGTTATAGGTTTGAGGTTCACCACGTCGGAATTGCTTCAGAAAAAAAATTAAGAATGACTATCGGAATTTTTAAGATGTTGTATATACGTTACAAGCGGACACATATTTTTATCAACTTTGGAGGATCGTGCTATACAAATTAATTAATTAAAAATATACAGCTTAGATGATGCAAGACGTTCAGTATTGGTACAATAATCAGTTTTCTTCAATAACTGCATAGCAATGTATGAATACTACTACACAGTTGTATGTTTTCAATTATTTAGGTTATATATTTGAACATTTGCCATAATATTTTAGAGAATAAAACCATATTAAAAAAATTAATCATAACGAAAATTGTAATATCCTAATTTAATATTTTAAATTAATTGATGTATTAATAACGCATTACATTATATTTATTTAAATTTAATTCATTTATACTATTATTGAAAACTAATGCAAAAGGTAAAGATTTTTGTGAAAACATATTGCTAAGTTTTAAAAACAGCATTGAATGGCTGACTGGTATATGTACTAAATTTTCGATAACTGTTCTAACAATTTTTATGAAATTTTGTCTTTCTGTAATATTTTCGGGTACAAAAAATGAATTGGAATAGATAATGTAGAAGGAAATTTGGATATAAATATAACGATAAATGGCGGATGTGTGTTGTCAGGGATGATGTGTTTTGTTATTTATTAACTACTAGGTTAGACCCCTGCGTGCTCCACACGCCAACCCCAAATGGAAAATTCTAAAAACACATGTTATGTTTTATTTATAATAAAGGTATAGGATTAATAATAACCTCAAACTAAGATTGAAAATAATGTTAAATGTTCAAATTAAATTATTTATTATATTTTATAACAGCAGTTATAATAATGGTTAAAAGAACCAGTAAGGCTCATATCTACACTTTAAAACCCTAACCTAAAAGCTAGTAATACAAAAATAATTTCTTCAAATTTTGAAATCAGCTGTTAATGGAAATATTGGAGCAAACAGCTATATTATCTGTTATTTTATTCAACTGGTTGCTATGGTAATAAATGTAAATATATGTGTTGTTTTATCATTCTAGGCCTAACATAAGATTTTTTCCGGCTAAATTTACAAATATTGAAATAAAAGAAGGTTTTTATCGAAATGAATTATAGCCTATGTTACTCAGGGAAAGTGTAGCTTTTTATTAGTAAAACTATTTTTTCAATCGGTTCAGTAGTGCTAGAGATTACCCCCTACTCAAAAAAAAAAAAAACTTTAACTCTTTATAAATATTAGTATTAGTATAGATACAATATTTTAACAAACAACTATAAGAGCCTCACTTGGTTGACCTGATCTTTCAAATATGACTATTGAACCAGACAAAACTAGCCTAAACAAAAATCCAAATGTAAAATACAAATAGGCCTGCCTAATAATGTTTTTCTGAAAGAGACTTCAGTCCTGTATTTTGGTTTACTAAAAGCACTTTCGTGTAAAGCTTAATTGCAAAAGGTGAAACAAAATATCAACTAACGCATCAATTATAAAAGTATAAAGTTAGGATTACACGAAGCTGATTTGATTTAATCAGATCTTAATCTGAACTGATTAAGACTGTCCTCCCGCCACTTTGAATTACTAATACCAATCCTCATCCATTGTTTAACACATCCACACTAACAATAAATCACCTAAATAACAAAACAGAAGCAAATACATCTGAAACCGGGCTCATATGATCGACGAACATACAAATTTGACTGAAAATGCCGAAACGTGATGGCTAAATATTATACTCTTTCCGTTCCTATTCGCTCCATTTAGTTCGAAACTGAGAGGATCGGATACAGAACGTGTAGTCTCTTACATTTGAAACCATATATAGCACTCATCCGATTTTTTACGTAATAGAGTGGGTCTGAATGGTTGGGATTCGTGTAGGGATCCGTTACTATCCTATAGAAAATAAATCACAGATTATTTATTTTCATTGTATATTTTATTCTTTACATCTTCTACTGGCGAAAAATTACTTTATTTTTAAACTCTAAGTAGATTTTGGTTTAAGACACCGCAACATAAACATAAAAAAATATTACTATTACCAATCAGTTAAAATACACAATTTTAACCACTTTCTAAAAAGTTCGATTATATATTGGTTGTGACACTGAATGCACATAGCCTATACTATGAAAATACTAAATCATCATCTGTGAGTAAATCACATACTCCACAGACTTGATAATCTGTTACACGTGATTGTGAACATAGATTCGACATGGAGCCTGATTAATGGCGTCACCAAGATTGATGATGTATCTTGAATCGATTGTTACTTCGTGTCTAACTTTGAGAATTAGCTAAGAAATTGTATCTCTTGCGGCATTTGCGTTATTATTTTATAACTTAAATTTTTATCTTTTTCAGTAACTGTGTAAAAAATCTAACGTTCTTTTTGTATTCAGTTTATTAGCTAGTTATGAGCGTTTCGTCTTAAACGGAGCCATCTTCAAGTTTACGTACTTTCACTTTATATTATAAAAACAAATAACTAGGGTTTTCTGCATTTAAATGAATTTTATTTAGCCCGATAAGTCGTTTAGTTTGTGTCACGTTGTCAACACAACAAGGTTGGTTTAACTTAAAGTTTTTTAAAGTTGTTTACAGATTTCCGGGAGGAATATTTTTTTCAAATTCATATTAATTTAATAGGTATATTTTGGAAGAATTCATTATAGGCCTGTATATAGCCTACATCGTTTGTGTAAAAACTAGGAAGTGAAATTACAAACTAGTGTTCTGGTATACTTGAAA
>JAGFPH010000872.1:232940-268939 GCA_018207615.1 Philaenus spumarius
ACAAAGCTAGTCTGGCCTGTTTCTGTAGATTCATTTATTATGGATTTTTTTTAAATTTATTTTATTTATAATATATTATTATAATTATTTTGTTGATGCTGATGTTAAAGACATTGGGTATTGGTGTTCCAAGTATTGGTGTTTACTTACCAATACTTACACTCACACACCCTATATGAAAATTGTACCACCAATTTGATGTTATTCATATGTCTACTGTCTTGTGACTTGACGTTGTGGAATGGTATTAATTTGTATGTTGAAAATTTTCTTGAAATTATGCTATGATGTTGTTAATATGTTTAAAATTGTTTGAAGTTAATTGCGATGATGTTTATTTTTATTGTAGTGGGCCTAGCTTTTGTTTACTGAACTCCATATTTGTGGAATGGCTGATAATGCTTTTAGATGAGCTCTGCTTTGACAGATGTGTATTCCAACGTCTTAGTCCAGATACTGCTGCGCTAGGTTTTGTTGTCGTCAGCATAAGTTTGTAGTAGATATTAGGCCTAATGCTAGTAGGTCGGATTATTGTTTGTGTAGGTTATTTCTTGGCAATGTGTAAAGTTCTAGTTACTTTCGCAAAATGAAATGTTAGCTTGATCAGGGCCTAATTCTCAGATAACGAAGTACTATGAAGCGCTGTTGTTGGAATATGTAGGCTAGTTACCCAAGGACGTCACTTGAGAATTGCTACTATGTCTGAATGTTTACTTGCACTCCTTACTGTTGAGCCATTGTCCTTACTATACGCCTACTTAGCCTAGGTCTCTTTAAATGTTTACAAAAGTTTTTTTTATAGATCAGATCTCGAAGTTATTGTTTAATTTTGAAAGCGATGTTATTTAAGATTTAATAGTTATTGGTTTTACTTATTTAATTTGAAATGAGTACTATTTAATAGCTTTTATTTTTTTAAACGTTTACTATGTGTTAACAAGGCTTTAGTTTAAAAAAATGTTTTTGTTTACAATACATTGCATGATAGTGACTTGAATATTCTTAATTAGTACAATTCTTAAAGCTAGTACATGTAACTTATTTATATTCTCTAAAATATTAAATATAGACAGATCTCGAGTTATTATCTACTTGTGACACTTAAATTTACACATGACATATTCATTTTTGTTTTATTTTTTTATCTTATGACCTTCTATGATACATTTTCATTCTGGAAATGTGTATTGGTTCATTTTGGAGTCTTCCATATCTTAATATCTCTACCTGGTATGTTAATTCATTTATTTTTTTAATAATTGTATATGGCCCCGTATACTTCATATCAAATTTTGTGGGTGTTTTGCCGTGGAACTCGCGTCTTTTTAAGACTTCATCCCCTTGTTGGAATTCGAAGTTGGTTCTCTTCTTATCGTAATACAATTTTTGTGTTGCTTGGGCTTTTTGTATTATTTTGGGTAAAGTTTTTCTAATTTCTTGAATTTGTTTTAGATGTTGTTGGATGTCGTAATTTTGGTTTTCTTGTATTTGAATGATCTCCATGGGGTCGTTTGGTTCAAAAGCGAACATAAGTTTATTTGGCGTGAAACCGGTGCTTGTTTGTTTCGTTGAGTTGTAACAGTATACAATTTTGTCTATATATTTTGACCATGAATTTGGTTTTTCGTGTACGTAATGTGATAACATATTGGCGAGTGTGCCATTGAATTTTTCTGTTAATCCCTGTGTTTGTGGTGAATATGCGCTACTGAAAATTTGGTTTATCCCTAGTGTAGTTGTTAAGTGTTTGATTATTTCATTGTTAAAATGCGTACCCCTACCTGATTGTAGTATTCTCATTTTTCCATGTGTCAGTATCAATTTTATTAAATTTTCAGCTACGTTTTTGGCATCTGCTGTTTTGCATTTAAATGCCCAAGCATATTTCGTGGATACATCCGTACATGTTAATATATATTTGTAAGCATAAGATGAAGTAATTGGGCCTATGAAAACTATTATTATTCTGTCCATAGGCCTATGTGTTGCTAATATTGGTTTTAGTAGCCCGTATGGCTTTCTAGTTGGGATTTTCCGTTTTTGGCAGGTCTCACAAGACTTTGTATAATCCTGTACGTCTTTATTTAAATTTGGCCAGTGGTATCTATCTCTTATCTTTGCTATTGTTTTAAAGTATGAAAAATGTCCACCCGTTAAAGGACTGTCATGTGCTTGTCTTAAAATTTCCTGTTTAAGTTCGTTTGGTATTGCTAAAAGTTTAGTTGTTTCTTCCCCATTGAACTGCTTGTAATACATAATTTGGTCTTCTATAATGTAATGTCTGGATGCTCTATCAATTTTTTTGTTACTCCTATCTACGTTTAAAAGTGCAAGCTTAATTTGTTTCAAATATGGATCTTGTGATTGTTTCAATTCTAAGTTTTGTGTGTCAGCGTTTATTAGAAATACATCTTCAAAGTTTTGTGGGATTTCTTCTTCTGCTTCTTGTCTTGATAAGAAATCTGGTAAACCCATTGTTTTTCCTTTTTTGTATCTTATATCTAAGTCGTAATCTACAAGTTTGGTTGCCAGCCGTCCTAATCTATTTGACGGATTTTTAAAAGTCTGAAAATATTGTAGTGCAGAGTTATCTGTAAAACATGTGATTTTTCTTCCTAATAAATATTCTCTCCAGTATTCTATAGCATATACAAGTCCTAGCATTTCCTTTTCTACTGTCGAATATCTCGTTTCATGAGGTTTTAATTTTCTAGAGAGGTAAGCGATTGGAAACTCTTGGTTATTATTTGGGTCTATTTGTGTTAGTACAGCTCCTATTCCTATGTTTGACGCATCTGTGTAAACTCGCGTGTTTCTGTCCTCTTTGAAATGTGATAGCAATGGCGGATTGGTTAATATTGTTTTTATTTCTTCAAAAGCTTTGTTACAATTTTCTGTCCAAATTATTTTAGAGTTTTTTTCTTGTTGGTTTTTGAGAAGTTCTGTTAAAGGGTGTGTAATTTTTGCGTAGTCTTTTATAAATTTTCTGAAGAAACCTGAAACTCCTAGGAGGCCCTCATATTTCGTAATGTTTTTGGTTGTGTAAAGTTTAATATTGGTTGTATATTTGATTGTAAAGGCTCAATCCCTTCAGTTGAGACCTTGTGACCTAATATTTCAATTTCTTTATAGAAAAATTTACATTTTTTTGTATTTAATTTTAAATTTGCTTTGTCTAATTCATTTAAAACGGCTTCTAGGTTAATTAGTTTATCTTCAAATGTTGGTGCAAAAACTATCGTATCATCAAGGTAAGAAAATCTTTTTGAAAATAGGTGTTTTGCTAAAATTTTGTTTAGATTTTTCTGGAATATTCCAGTTGATACCTTCAGTCCCTGAGGGAGTCTGGTAAATCGCAGCATTCTGTCTTGTGTTCTAATCGTTAACAGTGGTTTACTTTCTTCATGAACTTGTAATTGGAAGAAGGCATTTTTCAAATCTAGTTTTGTAAAGTATTGTGAGTTAGTTAAGCAACTGAACATTAGTTGCAAACTTGGTATGGGGAAATTTTCGTTTTTTATTTGTTCATTAACTTTCCTAAAATCTGCTACTAGCCTGTGAGTATTATCCTGATTTTTAACTATAAATGCTGGTGACGCATATTCTGAAAAATTTGGGCATTCTTCTAAAATTCCTGCCTTAACTAAGTTGTCTAATTCTTGGTTTAATATTTCTCTTTCCTGATTGCTTTGTCTGTAGGGTGGTACGATTACCCCTGAATTTCCTGGGATAGTCTGTATTTTTACTGGTTTTATGTTGGCTGGTGTTAGGTCCCTGACCTCTGTTGTGAATATATGTTTATGTTTTTTTATTATTTCTGTAACTTGTCTGTGTTGTGTCTCGGTTAAAGCTTCGCTAATCTGAAATTGCATTCCATTTTTATCATAAATTTGTTCTTTATTTGAGTTTTCCTGTAGTGTAGGCGGTGTGGGTGTGATTTTTTTGTTGAATTTTTCATAAATGTGTGGTTCCTCTTTGTTTTTATTTATATTTCCTATAAGTGTTCTAGGAAGCAGTGTTTGCGGTCTTTTTGACGCATTGTATATATGAACATAGTATTGATTGTCTTGATTTGATATATAGGCATGAATTTGTTTTTGCTCCCTTAAGTGTCTGTCTGTTTCAAAGTCCATGTGCTCATTATAATTTTCTATCGTTTGTATACGTAAACTTTGGCCCGATGCTATTTTAATGTGTTCATTAGTTCTTATTTCTGGGCTGCTTAGTATTTTGTGATTTGTTATTAAACGTATATTTTTTAAATTTTCTAACCACGATTCGTTCATATTTACTATACATTCTTGGTTATTTGCTTTTAGTGTTATATTTTTGGTACAGTAGTCTCTCTTCGCTTGATTTGCTAGTAGAAAGTTATTGCCTAGTATAATTTTTACATTTATCCCTGATGCAACATAAAATTTATTAGTGAAATTTATATTATTTATTTTGAATGGTAATGTTATCTCTCCATGGATCTTTAGATTATTGTTTGTGGCAGATTTTATTATTGTATTAGTTTGACGTGTTAATGGTTTTTGTTTTACTAGATCATAATTACATATGGATACATTGGCACCTGAGTCTATGATTGATTCAATGTTTTGTTCATCTAATGTGTCAAATGTTACATCTATTGTGCAAACTCTTGAATTTTCAGATTTGTTTAAAAATAGGGTATTATATACATCCCATGTTACATCATTTTCCGATTTCCTAGCTTTAGGTACACCATTTTGGTGTAAATATTGTTTATGAAATATACTGTATAAATCTAGAGCACTTTGTTTTTGCACGGATTGCTGTAATTCAATTGCGTTTACGCCATTGTGTTTCTCGTACTGACGGTCTATGGCGATCTCCGTTACGTTAATATCCTGAGGCAAGTATTGTGTTCCAACGTTGACTGAAGTTAGTGGCATTTTGCTTGCGTCATGTAAATTACAGGTCGTTTGTGTGTACTTCTGCTTTCTTAATGAAACGGAATACTGTCTTCTGTCACTAACCTTTTTGTTGTCTTGTGTAAGTAAATGCAAATTGTTTTTTTGTGTATTTCCCATGTTTGTTTTTTGAAAATTGGCGGTAGTTTTGCTCGTGTGTTTTGGGGTTGTATGGCTATTTTCTCTTCTAGTCCCCCATTTATCCCGTTTTTGGTTGAATGTTAATTTGGAATTTACGTTGGCATACCATTGTTGAATTGTGTGGCTTTTACAATTTGAGTGAAATTGTTGATTTACATTGGTATAAGGCCAATTTTGATTTTTCATGTATAGTGGATGGGGTTTTCTTTTTAAATTGAAAGCGCATTCGCTGTTTGAGTGATTGTCCATTTTACATATGTTACAATTATACTGTTGTAAGAAATATTTGTCTGTATGGCGATTATTTTCATTGCTAATTGAGCGCATTTGTCTTTTCCTGTGTTGGACATTATAAAGTTGATAGTGGTTTATGAATCCTGGTCTTGTTTTTGTATGTCTGTTGTTAAATTGCCTGTTGTTGTTATATCGGGGTGTTTCATTTTGATAACGTTGTTGAAATGTGGTTGGTTTTTGGTCTCTTTGACTTATGTTTACCCCTAATGTGTATATGATGTCCGTGAGTTCTTCTAGCTTACTTGACATTGTGTTTACGGTTTCAAAATCTGTGGTACTTCTGTTATTTGTGTTTGCCATAATTCTTAAATGTTTCTGTTTATTTAGGGTTTGTTGAAATTCTTGGTATTCAATTTTTCTTAAGTTTTCTTGTAGTTGGTCGAGTGTTTTATTTTCCATTGTTATAATGCGTTCGAAAATTTCCGGTCTTAAACCTTGTATTACATAAGATATTATTTGTGTATCTCCTAAATTTGGATTCATTTTTCTGCAAAGAGCCTGTATTTGTAAATAAAAGTTTATGGATGTTTCTGACTCTGTTTGAGTTTTACTTGCTAACAAAATTTGTAGTTTTTGGCTCTGTTCTACTGGTGTAAAAATATTTAGTAATTGTTTCTTTGTGTTTTCCCATGTTATTTCCCCCTCTTGATTTGTTTGTATAAAGCTTTCATACCAATTTAATGCAGATTTTTTTAGATATGTAGGTAATAAGTTTATTTGTGTATTTGGTGTCCAACTGTTTGCTCTTGTTGCTACCTCATATTGAAATATAAATGTTTGTATGTCTTCAGTTGGGAAACCATTGTATTGTGAGGGCTGAATTAAGGGTGTTTTTTATTTCTTCTCCATTGTGTTTTTTGTTTTTGTGATTGGTGCTTGTTTATTTATTTATTCCTATGTATCTTATTCCCTTTTTGTATGCTTAAATGTTATGCTTGCTAAATTTAGCTTTTTTTTTTTTTTACTTATTTATAATCATATATAATTACTTAATCAGACGAAATCATATACCAGATCTTTAAATTATATTTATTTTTCAATTCTTATTCTATACACAGCTCATTTTGTATCTCTGTAATTATCTCTACCACATATCTATTCTTGTAAATTTAGCGCTCCACCATGTAAGACTTTTGAACGGGCAACTTTTTATCATGTAAGGTTTTGTATTTTAATTAAGACTACTATGAAGTTATGTAAGGTTTTGCAAAGTCACTTTGAAAGCTTTGGGGGCTCCACCAGATCCTTCTTACGGATCAAATTTTAGCTTGGCATGTGACGTACTCCAAAGAACTGGGTAGAAATAAGTACAGAGACTTTTTCACAAAATTATTAAATATATTCTGAAATTTCTGAAAATAATTCCTACAATGAATATTTTTCACAAAATAGTTAGATACAAGTAAATGTGATACAATTAATTTTTACTCAATTTATATTTTTGAAAGTAATAAAGTAAAAGTTTACATTCGTCTAAGGAGGGCGGTGCTAGTAAGTTAATTTCCCGCTCTCCTAAATTTCAAACCTATGTGTCTTAATTTTAATGATTGAATCTTAAATTTCTTCTAATTACTAGTACATAATAAAATCTAATATTACAAAATGTATTATATTATTTATAAATTTATTTGAATGATATTATGTTGCTTTGGTGACTGATTTCGATTACTTATGAGGTGTTTTAAACAACCCTCTTTTCAGTAAATCCTAATAAACCAGTCCCAATATAATTATTTATTAATGAGTGATTATTTATTTATTTTTGATTTATTTCAATGTTATTTCTGATATAATACTCTGGATATGATTTCGTTTGTTATTTAATTTTAACCCTCGAGATCTGTCTTTACAATGAAATGAAATATTAATGCTACTTACATAATTTTTGTTCCCACTCTCACACACTTTGCACTTTAATTTGATTTTTTTATAAACTCCCTTATTGACTTTTATTAATTTTATGTTACACTTCACTACTGCACTTTATTCCTTGGTTTTGATGGTTCCTGGATCCATTTGATGTAAAACTTTGTTTAATGATTATAAAAATACTTTATTACTTGGATGATTTATCTTTGGTTACTGATGATGAAGTTACTTTATTAAATAATTTATGTAAAATAAAAATGATGCATCTCGAAAGGTTTGGTCTAGGTGTTGATTGATTGAATTTTAGTTGATGACAGACCTCGTGTTCTCTTCAAAATTTCCCCACCACACAGTTTCACGCATTCCAATTTGTTTTTGATTGGACTGTTTGAATTTTATATTGTTTTGATTGGCTTTCCAGTTTTACAGATTTGGCAGTATTTATCGCGTGTCTGCACTCGTTGATTCACACAAAATAACGCAAAGCAGTGTATTTATGTCTTAAGTAATTTAAGCTGGTACATTCGTTGTAACTTCCTGTTGAAATAATCTTACTCACAAAGCTAGTCTGGCCTGTTTCTGTAGATTCATTTATTATGGATTTTTTTTAAATTGTAAACCGTAACTTTTGAATGGGGTGCTTTTACACATTGATTGCACTACTGATGTGTTATTAGGGGAAGTTACATGAATTTTATTTTGAAGAGAGATTCTAGTCTGTAATGACAGTAATTTACCGTGCAAAACGGGAATGGTAAACCGTAACTTTTGAATGGGGTGCTTTTATACATTGATTGCACTACTGAGAGGTTATTAGGGGAAGTTACATGAATTGTAATTTGAAGAGAGATTCTAGTCTGTAGTGACAGTAATTTACCGTGCACAACGAGAATGGTAACCAATAACTCTGGAATGGGGTGCTTTTATACATTGATTGCACTACTGAGAGGTTATTAGGGGAAGTTACATGAATTGTAATTTGAAGAGAGATTCTAGTCTGTAGTGACAGTAATTTAACGTGCACAACGGGAATGATAAACAATAACTCTGGAATGGGGTGAATTTACACATTGATTGCACTACTGATATGTTATTAGGGGAAGTTACATGAATTGTAATTTGAAGAGAGAATCTAGTCTGTAATGACAGTAATTTACCGTGCACAACGGGAATGGTAAACAATAACTCTGGAATGGGGTGCATTTACACATTGATTGCACTACTGAGAGGTTATTAGGGGACGTTACATGAATTGTAATTTGAAGAGAGATTCTAGTCTGTAATGACAGTAATTTATCATGCACAACGGGAATGGTAAACAATATCTCTTGAATGGGGTGCTTTTACACGTTGATTGCACTACTGATATGTTATTAGGGGAAGTTACATGAATTGTAATTTGAAGAGAGATTCTAATCTGTAATGACAGTAATTTACCGTGCGCAACGGGAATGGTAAACAATAACTCTGGAATGGGGTGCTTTTATACATTGATTGCACTACTGAGTGGGTATTAGGGGAAGTTACATGGATTGTAATTTGGAGAGAGATTCTAGTCTGTAATGACTGTAATTTTTCGTGCACAACGGGTGATTTTTAACAATAACTGTGCAATAGGATTATTGCTTTTATACATTGATTCCACTACTGAGATGCTAATATGTTGTAGTTTTGTATTGTAGTTTTCTGCTAATGTGTTATGTAGTTGTATTAGGATACCTTTAATAAGAATGTATTGTCATTTTAAGTTACAATGTTAAAATTATCTTCTAAAACCGTTATAACCTTCAACAAGATGTTATAATGTAATGTCAAAGTTAGTATATTTTAACTTGTTAAACTAATGTACTAATAAAGTTAGAACGTATTAAAAATATAGAACAAGTTACTGAATAAGTTAAAACCTATCATCAAGATCGAATAGTTTACTAAAAAATCAACAAGGTGGAAAATTTACTCAAAAAAGTTGAAACTTATATAAAAACAAGGAATAATTTACTCAAAAAGTTAGAACTTATATCAACAAAGTAGAATTGCTAACAAAATTAGAACCTAACAAAAAAAGTTAGAATAACTTACTGAAAGAAGTTAGAGACCAACAGCAATATAGAAATATAGAATAAAGAAATTATCGTTCTTTATGTAATTTAGGTGAAAATGGACAGTCTTTCACTTTGTAGTGGTGTGTCCCATATTTAGACAAATTCTCAAAAAACGGTTTGCTAAAGCAATAATAACCCAAATGAAGTTTGAATCCTATTTGAACGGCAAGGATTGGCGCTGTCTTGCCAAATATTTGAGAGATGCTTGGGCCTATAGATGGTCATTGAATTCAATATTCATTAACATTAATATCCATGTAAGAGGGAAGAAAAGATGATTTATTAAATGTTTGAAATGTGTATTAGTTTTTAATTAGATCTCTGTATTAATGAAAATTATGTGCCAAACTTGAATGTTTTTAAATTTTGTAAAAGGGGTATGACAGTGGTAGACATAATGGTAGAAAGTTTAATTTGGAAGCTTAAGGTGAGTATTTCCAGTCATGTGACTGGGAATGTTCACATTTTGGTGAGGAGGTAGCTTTGTATTGTCGTCCTTTTTATATATGATTATAAGTTTATTACATTTTAAGGGAATTAAGTTAGTGCCAACCTGGCGGACGGTCTTTATACCATTGTCTAAGAATGAGCACTTTAGTATATTTTGTATATATTTTATAAGATCGTAATACAATCACTATTTTCATTCATTTCTTTCATTTAGTATAGAATAATTTAGTAAACAAGCTAGAACGCACCAACAAAGAGGATTTATTTACGAAAATTTTTTTTGAAAAACAACCCCCTTTATGGCCAAAAAACCCCCAAAAATCAGTTATTATTAGCTAAACGATAATTCGTAGAAAGATGCGGTTTTTTACATATGGTAGGGTACATTAAAGGCTACAAATAAACCAAATTTTATCAAAATCGTTAGAGCCGTCTTTTTATAAAAAAATAATAACTGATTTTTTTGGGTTTTTTCCGCTCTAGCTTTGTATACTGTGCCGTTATTTAAATTCCGCGGTATTAAAATTTTATTTTAAACCGAGAGATTACGTTTGTAATAATGCGCCCGGCCTTACCGACACTGCAGTCTGCTTTCGTCTCTTCTCGTTCTAGTCGTTCCAGTTATCTAGCTAAGCAGCACTCTACAGACACTGCTAGTTGTAACGTCAAAGGTTTATCTGAGATCGACCAGCTGTTAAACCACGTGACCTAACTTTAGACTCGGCATGCACGTTAGCTCTGTTGAAGCGCAGCCATTTTTACCTTCCGTTTTGTTCTACTCCACAGACGTTATGGTTTGGTCTTTTGCCGTTCTTTTTTTATAATGACTTAGTCGGGAGTTTAACGACTGTGCGTTAGTAATTATAATGTCATTATTTTAAGTCCTATTCTACTAAATACCAGGTATGTGAATTTATGTTTACCAAATTGAAATGTCTTTTGCTGTCATCCTATTTAACGTTGGCTTTGTTATAAAACTTTACTTGTAAGTTTGCTACTATGTGATTTTAAGCCTACTTTAATTTTGTAAATAATATTTCAAACTCTTAAAGTATAACTTAATATCTGTGTAATTCAATTTTCTTCTTTAAATACCTTCAGTACAGCCTAAATATTAATTTTTTATGTAACTAGCCTATTTTTAAACTAAAGCCTAGTTTAGGCGAATTATATAATTTTTATACAAATTTAAAGCTGTGTAATCTTTAACAAATAAGGACTTTAAAAAAGGAAAACCTATCGTTTGAATAGCGATATCTCTGATATTTTATTGAGCCTATAACCAATAAGCATTTCAAAGGTTTACCATGTGGTCCCTAGACATGTAGCAACAGTTAAAGTAACATGACAAGTAACTTTGGTTAAGTCTTGTATTAACAGTTAACATTTTTATTTTAAAATACCTGCTTGTCACCTATTATCAAAAATATTATAAAGGCAAACTTTTAACCTAAAAGCTTTTCACTATGCTTGGTTTTAAAGCCTACCTTAATTCTAAAAAACATGTATTTTGTTTTTATATGCAGTGTTTAACTGGTGCAAGTACTACCCATATGTTCTGCTACTAAATGCAACTACAACATCATGTTTTCTTCAAAATGCAACTACAACATGCAACTTTGATGGTTATTTTCTGCGACAGTGCCTTCTTTTTTTTAAAATAGCTATGAACCAAAAATACAATATTTTCTAAAATATGCAGTGAACTTTGTAAGAAACTTTTTTTTGAATAGGCTGTGTACTGTTTTGTGTCTTGTAACAAATGAATAATATTTAATATATGTCTTTTATAATTAATAATCTTGGGAGGAGCAGCTATAGCAATTTTCGAACCTCAGTCCTTAAAGGACTCTTTTAGAAATTATATACCTATTTTTTTTATTGTAGAGAGACGTCTCACAATTTCATTTTATGTTTTATTTTTTTTTTACTATTTAATTATACTTAGCTTTACAGTTGGCCAACGACATAAATGTTACTTATTAATAAATCCATGGTACTATACGCTAAATTTTTTGTAATTTTGTCTAATTAATAATTTTTGTATAAACTTTGTAATCATTATTAATGGGGAGGGTTTTTCGACTTTTAAATTTTTGGGGAGGGAACTTTTAAATGCAACTTAAATTATATTTTGTAATCTAACCCATTTCATTTTTTCTGTATTTTAAGGGCATGTAAATTTTTTCATTTTTATAACTAAGGGCATATAATATTTTTTAATTTTGGTTAATAAACCTAAATTTAATCTAGCTTTTCCTTTATTGAGTTAACCTCAATGTATCATAATGATTTTGTAAGTGATCAGCTGAGATATTTCTGCAGTTTGGTGATTTTTGTTTTAAAGGTAAGTCTTTGAACATGTCCAGTCTATGTGGCCCAGTATAGCTTCCGATTTAATTTATTCGTTTTTATCTAAGACTGGTACAATACATACAGACATACATACAGACAACATACATACAGACATACATACATACAGACATACAGACATACAGACAGACATTTTGCAAAAACCACTTTTTTGGACTCAGGGTATCCCAAAACGGATATTTCCACAAAAATCTCAACATCGATTTTTTGCGATCAGTATACTATTGCTATGCTATAGTATAATGAGAAAGTCAAATGTCAACCTAAAAAACAATAATATAGTATTAAATAAATAAAACAGCACTGTGGCGACAAAATCACACTGATTTGAATAAAAACCCCGAACCACAAAACAAGGAAAAAACAATAACTAAACAACTAAATTGTAAGTTATGTTTAATACGCTACCCTTTAATATCTACTTTTAAAAGTCTTATTTGTAAGTTTAACTTACGGAAGAGATATAATATTATAGTAATATACTAAAAGTGTGTTGCATATTAAAACGTGAAAACTACAATGAGAAACTGAACATAGGAATAGAGTAATATCTAAAAACTTGTACCATTTGTATTTTCCTGAGTTTACTAGTTAATTATTTTGTTACGCAAAATTGAGAAAACGAATGAATAAAAACCAATGACGTTCAGTTTATTTAAAATCATATATGTTTCTGGTAGTTAGTCTATGTATATTTTTTTTTTCATTTGTATGTTTTATATTATGTTTTACAGTATACCAGGTGTATTGAGAAATTAATGAACTGTAAGTTTAATTTGTTTTTATAAACTATAGATTATGTATGTTTTTGAATGTATTTATACATGTTTTTATTTGAATACATGCTTTTGTATTTTGCTTATTAGACAAAATACATTAATATTTCTGTTCAAAATGTTATTGTATGAAAAAATTTAATTTCTTTTTTTATTCAATTTTGTTTAAGTTGACAGTGTGTTATTTTAGGTTTGATTTGTTATATATTTGAAGGCTAAAACAACAATGGTCATTCATAAGTTTTATAATAAATAAATCATTTAAGTTATTAAATCTATAATTAAGTAATATTATTGAACTTATTTAAAACAATTTCTCAGGTGTAATTTCGTCTTTAATATCTTTTAAAAGTAAAAATGGATGCAGCTGTATCTAAAGTATCGCCAGCAGCTAAGCGAGACGTGCTACAGAAGGGTCTGTTAGATACACGTGTGTTCGGGAGGGGTTGGAAGGGTGGTGGAGGTTTATATATTATGTCAGCAAGAGGAACTGTTGTTTTGCTTCCGAAGGGAAATGTTTTATCTGTCGAACAAAAATTATAAAGAGTCCATTACAAAAACTTACTTTGGCAGGTACTAAATAACATACGATTCTACTAGAAGTTTCACACAACTTTTGTTGACTACAACGTGTACAAGGTCGAAAGTTAGTAAGAATAATTTGATTTTAAATTAATTTGTACAATTATAACTGCACAACGGCACAGAGTTATAGATTAGAGGTTGACAATTTTAATCTGATATACGTTATAATGAGTCTTATTTTAATTTTGCTTAAGTTAGTAAAGTTAGTTTATAATATTAGGTTTTAATATGAATTATAATAAAAGAACCTAAAAGAACACTAAAGAACTAAGCATTTTTAAAGGGGATGTATCACAAGTATTTCTTATTATTTTATTTTATGTTATTTATTTAAAGGATTCCAGTTTAGTTTGCAGTCACTTTTAAAATTAAGAAACCGTTTTACTACTCACAACTAATATTCAATAATAATGTTCAATATTCTCGATCTTTTTTTAAACACAAATTATATTATTTCTTTTTCCTATTCATACGACTATTTTAAATCTTATACTTTATTTAATACAAAAGAATCTGAAGAAGATTATTTTATACAAATCTTTGAATATTGAATTTTAGGTTATGTACTTAAATTATATTTGTAAGTCTGTCTATTAGTGAATATTCAAACAAAAATATATTAAGCTAATGGATATCTTAATTAAAATTATAAATTTGGTTTCTTAACGTCATTAATATCTGACAAAACCACAAATACCATATGGTCATATGGTCATATCAATAGCCTGAAAATTTGACAGAAATGCTAAAAAAATGGACAGATTAGAAGAAATAAAAACTAAAACAGTTTTCGGTAAGACCTTCAAATATGTTAAATTTCCAAGTTAATTTATAGCAAATTCCATATATGAAGAAATTATCAAGTCGGCCACATACAGGCATTCGCTGTAGGATAATCTTTTCTTAGGAGTTGGCAGCATTGCCTATCGGCTGACTAACTTTTCAAATGATCGTGTGTTCTGTTGGCCATGAATTGAAACTATGTCTGTCTTTTTATATATGTTTGTCGAGTGTATAATTTATTTTGACAACGTCCCAATGGACGTACAATTATATTTAACTGTGCGAGTTTCAAAATGTATTAAGTGTTTTGAGAACAGTGTGTTCAAAGTCGCTAAACGGTTGGTACACGTTTTAAGGAGGACAAGGATTCGTATGACGGTAAGAAACCAAATTTATAATTTTAATACTTTCTTCATCCTCAGTTTACAGTTTCCTTTTCTTAAGTAGTCTTCCTTGTGGTTATATTTTCCTGTTCCCCTCTCTTTCTGCTTGCTCATTTTTGCTGCTTGTTTTTATCGATGCCTGTCACCATACCTCTGCCTCTTTGTTTTTATTTCTCATTTACTGAATTTCCCCCTTTTCCTCAGGTAGGCCTACAATCGACATTGATATCGCCAAGATAAAGCCGATGGTTTATACCAAGAGTCACATTATTTTCTGGTGTTGATGACCAACAGACTTTAAAGGAAAAGATAAAACGCAATTCCTCTGTCTCCCTTCTTGCTTTTATCTATCCGATTATCTTTATCTTTTTCTCTTCCTCCATGAACTTCCCACTAGTTTTCTTTTAGCTCTACGCCTCTATTTGATGTCTGTTCCTCACCTTCTCTTTCTGCTTAGTTTTTTCTCTGGGTACTAATGCCCTTTCTTTTCCATTTGCACTCCGGCTCTCAGTTTGACCATCCAGTTCTCTTTCTGTCCTTCTCTCTTTTTCCCTCTGATTGCCAGTTTATCATGACCATTATCTTTCTTTTTTACTCACACTGTACATGTACTCTGACTTGTACTTTTCCTAAGATTTTCTCACATTTTGTTGACAATAAATTTTTTTCTTGTGAATTCCACCGAATTAAGTTACTCATCTATCTCATTAAGTATGAGCTAATACAAATACTGCTGTTTTAATCTCTCTTACACTGATTACTCTTATGTGGTTATGTACTATATATTTTTGAATGTGCTATTGTCGAAAAATATTAATTTTACTCTAAAATTTACTCAGTAACTTCTAGAGACTCATTTTAAAATAATCTTTATTTGAGATTTGTAAATTTCGTTCCACTACAGCAGACCTTTAATTGATACGTTTAAGCTTTAACTTTCACTGAACAATATATTTCAAAAGACTTGGATAAAGCACTGCTTGGCTATAGCACACAGCACTTCCTGAGCACGCTTCCTGCCAAGGATGTCCTTGTACTTTAGGATTTATAGAGACCCGCCTTCTTCTGATTAATACGGCGCTGGCTTGCTGCAGCAATCTGTTTACTTGGGACCGCATCCTTGGTGAGTCAGAAATAAGAATTTATGACAAGTACTATATTGTCGGTAAATATATATAAACATTGTAAACATTTCATTAAGTGATTGTCATATTATTTTCACGGTCAGAATCGAAAAAAAATATTACAACTCACTTTATTTATCATTGTTTGTACTATAAAGCTTTATAAATAAGGTAAACAGTATTATTGGAATGTGCATTACGTATGAATAAATATCGTTGTCATTATTTCAGTCATTGTGATAGCGGGTGTTTTAATTACTTTTACTTTCTCCACCCTATACGTAGTATATGGAGAAAGTATTGTTTTCGTAAAAATGTTCGAATTTGAATTTTCAGTTGAATTATCTGTTTTGGTGCTCCCAGAACCCCAAAAAATTGTTTAGTGCAATTATCTGTGTTGGTGCTCCCTGAACCCAAAAATATTTTTAGTGGAATTTTTTGTTTTGGTGCTCCCTGAACCCAAAAAAGTGTTTTTAACGTGGTGTCTGTCTGTCAGTGTGTCAGTATGTATACACGACCAGAGGGGACACTATTGGTCCGATTTTCATAAATTTGGTATGTAGGTACTAAACCCTAATATCTCCAGGCGTTTTTTTCATTTTTTGGAATTTTTAATTTTTAAGGGTAATTTACCCCAAAAAACCAATAAAAAACGACAAAAATGCAAATTTCTCAAAAACGGCTCTAACGATTTTGATAAAATTTTCAGTATTTATAGTGCTTAAGATGCCAAACAAAATGACACCACCCGCTTTTATCAAAACTTCGGCGTTTCATAATTATGGGGAAATGTTAAAAAATAAACAAGTTTATGTTGTCAATCTAGCATCACGGCGACGGCCGCACGGGGTAGCACAACGGTAGCGAGGACGGCCAGTAATTCAAAGGTCCGCGATCGAATCCCGCCTGGGACAATAACTTTTTTATACGATTGACGTAGGTAGAATATTATTTTTTTGTTTTGTTCTAAAAAGTAGTAAATAAAATGATTAAAAACAATATTATTTTGACTACAGTAAGTTGGGAGAAAGTTTGTGTCAGTTAACTGATACCGTTTATTTTTGTATTATCTCCTCCTTCCTGGTTTTTGGTCCAGGTCCATTGTATACTTATTTATATTTCTTGCTTTGATTCTTATGTATTGTTTCTTATTTCCTGTTTATTTTGTATCATTTTTGTTTTACTTTTGGTTTTGAGCCAGGCGTTGATAACCACCCAGGTTTTTCGCCTTAAAATTTTTGTTTTGTTTTGTCTTTTGTATTTCTTGCTTGATTTCTGATGTCCTATTTTCCGTTCCGTGGTTCCCTCCTCTTGTTTCACATTTAGTTTTGAATAAAAATTTCTTACCTTATCATTTCCGGTCTAGTGACCTCACTTTCTTTGATTGTTACGCGTTTCGGGCTTGTTAACCCATTATCAGACAATACGATTAATCCCTCCTAAACAAGGGCGTTAAGTTTTTTAAAACATAAAATACACAAAACATAAACACAATATAGTTCACATAGAGTCCGTTTAGGTGTACACTCGTCGGCTGCTGGCCAGCGAATGTCAATCAGTAGTACTCCGTGCTCCGAAACATTTCGTACTGCTGGCTTCTTGGATATATATATTGCCGTGTCATATAGGATATTAGAGTTGAAACTCAGCTGGTCGTTCAACAGAAGTTGTTCCCCGTTTTTGTATTTATATTTTGATGCCTTATATGTCTCATATTCTTCAACCGGGTTCATAAATCTACCTTTGGGACAAATTTTAATAGGTTTTAGATTAATTTGTAAGTCTGCGTAGCTGTGGTCCTCATCTATTAAATGGCACGCAAAATTCGACTTGTTACCTGTGATTGTTTTTTTTTTTTTTTTTTTTTAGATAAGTGCTCTTTAAATCGGGTTTTGAATGCTCTCCCTGTTTGGTCTATGTATATCTTATTACAGTCGTCGCACGTTAATTTATATACGCCTGTCTGGTCTTCTAGACGTTTTTGGTTTATTGGTTTTAGAAACCGTTTTATTTTTTCGTTATTTCGGAAGGCGATCCTAGTGTTGAGTTTACTAAAAATAGAAAATGTATTCATTATTTGGTATCTTCTGGACATATCCGGTATCTTATGGTTTATTTTTTAATCTTATTTCTTCTTTCACTTAATTTGTTTTCTATTTAAGGTTTGTTGTTGCCATTCTCTTTTCGTTTATAATGATTCTGGTACACTATTCATTGTTTTTGGTTACTTCTTTTGTTTTCCTTCACTTTTGTTCTTCTTCTACATGTCACATTGTATATTTTTGAGTCCCGTTTTATGTTTTTGTTCCTTTGCAGTGGTTACAATTGGTCCCCAAAATCCTAAAAGTCCCTAAAATGAATACATGGCCCAAAACGTCTCTGTTTTTAAGAAATGTTCCACTAAATGTTCTTATTTTCATTAACGTTAGATTTTTAGTAAGAATTAAGATAATAAACACTAGAACCAATTAAGAAGATACTAGGGAACTCTTCAGCGTGCCTTTGGAGATCAACCCGCAACTACTTTTCATAAATATTTTATTATTTATTTTTAATAAAGGCGTAAGAACAATCGTAAAAGTTAATGGTAAATAATATTAAATGAGACAGACAAACTATTAAGTTTTTAATTTAATAAAGATTAAAGACTTCAAATAAAGATTAAAAGAACCAGCCTAAGAAGGGTCGGCTCTAGCTGTCGGCCATGTTGGCTCACACTCCGTAAGACCAATGTTAAATTAAAATCCAAAATTTTAATTTAATTTTGATCGGACAATTATAAACGATATGTCATTTTAAAGCTATGGTCAATATGCATGCAAATGACTTTTTAAAAACTAAGAAAAATATTTTGTTTAATATTTATTAACAATTTAAAACATTGATTTTTAATATTTTTTTAATGTTGTCACTATTAATTATAGCAAAAAACTACCAAGCCATTCGCCTGAAGAATTTCGTCCCCAAAGAGTTTGGTATTTAAAAAAAAAAACGCTATTTGAATAATTGCGGGTTTTAAATGGATTTAGGATGAGCAATGTCCGCGTAACCTACCGCCGCTATAGGGAGTCGCAGGTTGCTTTTTGTTTTACTATAGCCGACCCTTAACTTATGCTTTACAAACTGACGCCAAAGTGCGAGGTCCCCGGTTCGAATTCGGGTGAAGACCATGTATGTTTATTTGGTTGGAATACTAAAATAATTCCATCACGTAGCTAAACCACTGACATGAGTTGAGCGAATTAAAACAAATAAGTTTGAATGTTTTAGGGTTTCAACCATTTGGGAAATTGGTCTACTAACAAAGGTGCTGAATAACTGACTCCGTATACGAAATATAATAATTGGAATTTGTTTGCATCTCACCTCAGCCTAAGCCCCCGCCCCACGCGCTGCTTCGTTTCGTTTTGCAAGTTTGCTCCTCAACCTAGCGGCCTCGGAATATGGATGCTATGCTTCGCTATCTTCGCATCGCGACTATCTTCGCGAGTTTTCATCATGGTACTTTTATTATATTTTATGTTTTGATTGATTTTGGGGGAACCGGACGCTATATGGTGTTGTAAAAGGCAAATGTGCACAATAATGTCCTATATTGCTAGGCTATTTTTAGATAGTAACACAAAAAAGTCTCATTCTAATACGAAAAAAATTTTTTACTCTCAGTCAATAAACGTGCTTCCACCTATTGTTTTTTCTGGCTTACGAATTCGTCCGAGCCTCTTATAAAACCAACTTGTGTACCAAATCGGATATATACAAATACAAATAAAAGTTTTAATGACACTCCAATACGTGTCCTGGGAACCATGATCAGTGCTCATTGACTACTCCCGACCTTAGGTACCACCATATATAAGAGTCACTGCAATAGCTCATCTTTCCTATGGAATTTCGCTAAAAATTTAATTTTAAGGCATTTGTTTTCAGTTCGTATTTGTTTGCATTAAATCATATTTTTAGTAGGAGCATAGATCATTATCATAACCTATATTGTAATTTCTGAAACATTAAAACTAGGAATTTTACTAAACAAAATCTTCATTTACAAATACTGAACATGTTGCTTTATCAGAAAGTCAATATAGGCCTAACATCTTCTATTGCCTTAACTTGACTGTATGAAACAAAGTTCACGGGAGCGTGGACTGATCCCTTATTCCCAATAATTGCCTACAAATTATCACAGCACTGTGGAACAGATGTATGAATAGAATCCAATTTCCTCAGTTAATTACCGACATCGGCGCTAGAGAGCATTAGTGTACATTGACGCCATTTGTCACGTTAATTACACGTTTAATATCTGGAACAGTATGAGCGCGTCTTTCCATTTTATCAACTTGGTGTTCGGTACAACAATTAATTAGTGATTGGAAGTCATTAATTTGTTGCTCAATGAGCGTGTATTTCTGTTTGTTCTGTTAGTAAAACTGAAAATGAGTATTTAAGTAATGTACTGCCTTTAGTTAAAACATTATTGGATTCGATATAATCTCGCAAAAACTAAGGCCCTCCTAAGAATGAATTAGGATCTAGGTTTCCACTACCACCACTACCACATCCCGTTCCAAGTTCCTCTGTCCTAATTAATCTTTATTTCCGCGTATCAGAGTATCCTTTAATCTGTTTGCCTTTGCTTAGCATTTGAGTCACGGCGGAGTTGGTGAATAAAGCGAGCAGGGTTGGAGCCCTCTAGTTTAAAAATCTAAAATTTGTTTGCTCAAACTTTGAAATATTACTTACGTTTATCTTTTGTCTTGAATTTTCAGAAGCCATTTAAAAATTAATTTCGAGAAAAAATAATTCTACTTTCGTAGCTCACTGGCAGTTCAGATTTAAACATGTTAGCCGACAGGTGTATAATTTAAATGTCCTTTTATTTCCGTAAGTTTTCTGTCAGAAAACTCATATAGGCTAATTTTAACATATAGATTTACAACTGGTCAACGTTTTTAAATTTGAAAATTAACTTCATGCTTGAAATCGGTTAGTGTAAACTAATTCTTTTTGACACACTCAAATTACCTGATCACGAATCGGTATCTGTCATGTTGACACACATTAAAATACCAATGTGTCATAAACAAGGTCACTGAATTTACTTATAATAAATAGAAAATTTAGATTCTATTACACTGTAGTTTGCAATTAGTTGGATTGGTCAATAAATATTTACATTTTTTGCAAAACGCAACTTAAATAACAAAATTAAAACTCTTTAGTTTGTGTCTTTAGTTTGAGCGAGCGAAGAAGACGTGAGTTGAGCTAAGTCCTCTAGTAATATAATAAAATAGAATTAGGTCTTTGGGTTTGTGTAACGCTTCATTCCTCCGCTTGCAAATATAGGTTAGTTTCATAAAGGAGGGTCACCTAAAAGCCAATGTTATGTTGCAATACCCTTATTTACATGATGTATTAAAAAATCTATACATTTTATTAAACACAGTCTCGCACATATATTCAAAACTAACGGATATTATATACTACTTTCTTCTAATTAGATATGGTATAATGTAATAAGGAATATTCATAACTAAAACACGTATAAAAATTCCTTCAGTTTATATGCGTAAAGTGCTTGTGCCATTTGGTATACTTTGTGTGTTTCATTTTTTATGAGTAAATTGCTTGTTAATGCCCTTTGGCATACTTTGTGTGTTTCAGTTTATATGTGTAAAGTGCTTGTTAATGCCCTTTGGCATACTTTGTGTGTTTCAGATTTTGTATACATATGTGTTGTTTTTGATATATTTTATATACTTTCCTAGTACATATATAATTCGATATCTCAAATTTGTTTGTATTTGTTTTTTATTAACATATTATTTATGAATATCAAGTGGAGTGCTCAAGGTGCATTTTGATGGGCTAGTCTATTATAGTTTATCTTGGTAAGTGGCGTTTTTATTGATCTCGCGTGCGTTCACAAATTTAAACCTTTTGACCCACGAGACCATTTAAAAATATTAAATTCAAAGCCACAGAAAGTACGCGGTTTGATATTAATACCCGTGTCAAACGTAAAGGGAGATTAGTTCGGTTTTACTTTATTTTTCAACTCCTGTAATTCTTAGCAACTTCTTCAATCAGATATCGTCGATCCTTGACACTGTGCAGGACTTATGGAAAAGGGATATTATATTACGACTTAAAGCACATCGATTCTGTGATTTCAGGTTTGGGTGTGATAACACAAGGTATTTGAATCCACCTTTTAACTTCCATCCAATTGCAAAAGTAAGGTTGTAGCGGTTTAACTAAAATGTTTTTAATTAAAATGAGTTTAAATAAATTTCTTGCTAAGTTATGATATAATATCCTAATAGGTGATGCAAAGCAGTTCAATAGTTACGAAACAGTATAGATATGTTTAAAAATGTAACTTGTAGTCTACCTGACAACTTCCTTTGGTCAATATATAGAAACAAACGAGATAGTACACAAGATACTATAGACAGTTGTATTACAAGACAAATGTATTTCCTTTGCTTAGAATCACAAGAGCTCTGTTTGATTGATTGCATTGTGAAGCTAAGCCAAGGTTTGTGGCTTAAAATTAATGGATTGTCTAAAACACGTGTGAATAGGTTAATGTATACGACGTACCAAAAGCCGGTACCGCTTGTAAATCCTTCTCTAAAAATGGGGGTGAGTATATGTTCTAGAAGTAAAAGGTTATTGGTCTAAAATTGTGGCGAAGAAGTGAATGAACGGGCACGTCGTAAACAATTGATCGATTTAAAACAAAACGTTTTTCTTAATTTAAATTCATAAATATTTAATCTAGGCTCAATATTGATTGTGTTACCTACAATCGTGAGGGAATTAATTGCTGTGCATGTGCTGTACACACAAGTGTTGTACTATCAATAGAGTTGTTACTTAAAACTATTTAATCTAATAACATGAAAGAGAAAAGACTTTGCATCGGATCCGTAGTTCTGATTTTTTGCTGAGTTGTTGGCTCAATGAATAATGCAAGTTGTCGACCCCGAGCGCCGAATGCAACATTGTCAAACATCCCCAAAACCACGAAATTCTTGACCTTTCATCAGTTTTTGGCGATTTTAAAAGTAGACTAAGTTGGCTGCAATAGAAGCCAGAACCGAATCTGTACCAAGTAGTTTCTAAAATACAGTTTTTTTAACTTGAAGATTTTTTAGCAATATTTTTTGTGGGAATTTCGATACCCTGTAAGCCTATTTTCTTCTGGAAATGCTCCCTCCCATATTCCACTGGACGCTGAAGAGGTTTGAAAGGACCCACTCCCTACATTTTTCATATCTCTCAATACTAGCCTCGTTCTTAGATCAGTAACCGACCTTGTAGGCCTATTTTAATAGGAAGTAGAAGTAGGCTGTTGCACTACACTGCATTATAATAGGTAGGCCTACTTATCTGGAAGGGTTCTCCAGTATTCTTTATTGTTCCGCTTTAGACAGATGCGCGTTGAGTGCCCCACATCTCTCCCTACCAATTCCTCCCCATCAAGGTACACCAGTTCTCGTCTAACATAGCTGGTCCACCTAGCTGGTCGGCAACACCCATGCCGATTGAATTTAAATTCTACAGAATTTCGGATCCTGGTCCCAGCACAAGTTTGTGTTTTATATGCAATCAGAGTTTAAGTGAAGTAATGTTAGTGGACTGGTTGGGGCCCGAACTGAACCTTCTCAGCTGAGGGTGGATATATACCTCTCACAAAGCCTCAGCCATAAGAAGATGGCAAGAGGGATTGTGGGAACACGTGCAGCTGCAGAAAGATAGGGATGAACTCCTCTTTAGTTTGCAACTACTGCAGCGAGGTCTCATGTGTCAATGTGCCAGATATCACACTTCAGGTAGACTCCAACTTCCTAGATGTGATGATCTCCCCGATATCGATATTCTTGAGTATTTATTGTGGACAGATCTCACAAAATACATGTTCCTGCAAATCTACTTTTGGCTACTTATATTCCATTCATTATTTAGTATATATATATAGAGATCTGTTGTGGAAATACCACTTTGTAAATCGAGAAGTGTTCTATTTTGAAAATTGTTTAATATCACTAAATATCAGACACCTATTTATAAAACTCAAGTCTTTAAACATACAAATTTTGAAAAACATTTTGAAACAGTACACATTAGAACATATTGCTACCATCGAAATATCCGATATAGTTGGGCATAATAGAATTTCTTGCTTGCTCTTGGCTTCTGTGTACTACACTCAGTGTGTGTGGCAATACGTCTAAATTTGAGTTAAGTTACATTTAGTCAAAAACTGTCGTACTTTGCACAAACCTATCGTACAGGACACAGATTGAAATTTCATTTTTAATGTTAGCACAAGACACCACAATTGCGGTAATTTTGGGTAATTTATGGTAGTTTTCGTAGTAAACATTATTTTACCCTCGCTAAAGGTAAACACAAATTAATATTTGTAATGGTGTTGGGATTGTAATTGGACGAAAAAAGAGATACTACAAAAGGCATATATTATGAAAATATTAGTTATTAAGATCAAATATCTGCAAATTGGTGGCAGGTTGGAACACAAATCAATAAACGAGTTAAAAAACATGATATTGTACTGAGTTTTAAATCAACTTATAAGATAGAAAATTTATTCCACTCCAAACCGAAACAAAATAAGGACGTATACAAAGAATCAGGAGTTTATAAAAAAATAAGATGTACTGATTGTCCAAAATATTACATCGAACAGACGTTTCGAACATTTTCCGAAAGGTTTAAGGAAGATATGCATAAGAAAACCATTATCGAACAGAAATCAAGCTTCGCAAAAAATCCTATAGATCGCAACCACAAGATTAAGTCTATCGATCTAAACATGGAGATATTACACAAGCGCAAGAAAGGACACTTAAGAAGCATACCAAATATTGGCCTACAGAGGTCATAAATTACAACGAGAAAATATTTTAATTGACAAATTGAACTATTCATCAAATAAAATATTTAATACAATTATCCCCCTCCACCAGCAAACAAATCCAGACAAACGTTGAACAACCAACTTCAATTGTAATTCAGATTATGTGGAAGAAAGGCCAAGAATCAATTTTGATATTTTAATTTATGTGTTTCAACGTTTTACATGTTCACATATGTGTGAAATGTAAAGTTTTAATAATATGTACTGTTTGTTATTTTATCTTGACAAGTAAAACATTTTTATGCTTGAAATGTGGAAAAGAATTACTACGAAATCTTGTGATAATGTTGGCTTAATCTCACCGAAACCGGTAATCTAAGTAATAATACGTTTTGTATCTTATAGGTTATTTTAAAACTCTGTACAATATTATGTTTTTTAATTCGTTTATTAATTTGTGTTCCAACCTGCCACCAATTTGCAGACATGTTTAGTTAAATAATAAGGTTTTTACTAAATAATAGTATAAGAACATATTATACATTCAGAACATGAGCATAGAAAAATAAATGGGACACTTATATAATTTATACGAACCTAAACCACCGACTTCTTGAGTTGAAATATAAAATAAACGTATTGTTCTTATTTGTAGAATTTACTAATTATTTTTCTTGACATATTAACGATATTATTTTATTTATTTATTTGATTTATTGGTTTACTATGCTGTATATTAACATGGTTTACTATGGTACACCATTAACATATTAACGATATTATTTTATTTATTTATTGGTTTACTGTGATGTATAGAAATTAACCATTGCCTATCATCATTAACTGTGTATAGAACGATATTATTTTACAATACAAGTAGTCAAAAACGAGAATTATATAAAAGTGTATACACTTACAAACATTTACATGGACCAAAATTTCCTACTAATCGCCTTAATTCTAACACTAATCTACCATATTGTTGCAGTCAATTTCGAGCAAGAACTGTGTAGTCCTGTATATATTTTACTTCTTTCAAAACGGCTCTAAATGATGTAATACAATTGTATGTTTATATAGATGCAATTCAGGTACGAGAAATTTCTTGGTGCAGTTAACATTTTTGAAAAAAACCATTTAGGAGCAATATCAGTTAAAAAAAAATCATAATTTGCACATTTAAAATAAACAGTTTAGCTGATGTCAGATTTTCAATGTCAACTATTTATAGTTACCCTACCATGGCAACTTAAAAATACCAAAATAGAAACAGTTGAATATTTATAATTTATTTTTGATTTTTGAATACTTGTGATAATATTTGAGTAACACAAATAAATAACAATCCAAAAATACAAAAAATAAATATAATATATTTATTTATTAATTTAATGCAAACAATTTAACAATTTAATAAATTGAGGTGTTAATTTTAAAAACCAGAAAAGTCCAAGAATTCACGTTTTGAGTTTGAATGTCCTATGTGTTCTTTTCAACTAGCTCTACCTAAAAGTGGTATAATTCACTTCTTCAAAAAGCAGACAGGTACTTAGATATAAGGGAGTAAAATAGTAGGTCTACTGAAAAACCCAGGCAAGTCCAGTGAGTTTCTGGTAAGAACTAGTTCTCTACTAAACTGGTTCTTTCCGGTTATTGAGCCCTAAATTATGTTATGTTATGTTTACTGTTACTATCTGCATTTCATAGTTAGTTGAGAAGGTGTCTGTCCTGCAAGGATATTGTTTTAAATAAATTTATGTATTTAGTTTTAAATTCAAAACCATGGATAATAGACATCCAAGCCAAACAAAATACCAAAACAGACAGTAATAAGAAATAAGAAAGTGCTAGCTGAGGAGCAATTTGTGACTCAGATGAAAATATAAAGCGAGAATACACTATTGAAAAAACCATTCATTTGAAAAAAGCTGATGCTTTTGTAAAAGAAAAGATAAACTTTATTATTAAAGCTAAGGACGGTAAAATAACATGCCTGTGTTTTGATTTTATGCAGAATCTCCCTCTTCCACACCTTAAAAGTGGACCTGTTTACTCTTCCAGACAGTTGTGGTATGTTTGGGGTTCATGACTTGTCAGATGATTCTGTAAGAATGTATCACTATTTAGAAAACGAGGCTAAAAAGGGACCAAACGAGGTTATAACTATGCTGTTAGATTCAATAAATAATCTCCCAGATGACAAAAGGTGTGATGAACTTGTCCTGATTTCAGACGGTTGTCCAGGGCAGAATAAGAACAGGACTATGGTTTACTTTCTTTATTGCTTAGTTCATATACTAAAACTTTTCATGAAAGTCACATACTTATTCCCTATTAGGGGGCATAGTTACCTTCCTAATGATGTGGATTTCGGCCTAATTGGCAATAAAAAAAAGAAAGCCAATACAGGGGATATTCCGGAAATATGGGATGATATAATCAAGAAAGCAAGGAAGTATCTGTCACCATTTGATTTAAAGGTAGTGACTCACGATAATTTTTTTGATTTGAAAAATGCTTTTAAATAATTTTTTTTTGAAAATACCTAAACCTCCACTGAAGCTTCAACAAGTCAGAATGATGATGATCAACAGAGGCAGTAACACATTTACTAAGAAACTCATACCACGGGGCATGGGAAAGACATTTAGTAACAAATAAAAACTACCATAACGTCGACACTCTTAATTTGCCAAAGCTCTATAAGTCACCACCTGGAGTAAAACCTGCCAAGAAACAAGATATACTGAAACTAACACAGTACCTTGAAAACCCTATTCGTCGAAAATACTATGAGAAGTTACTGGAAGATCCAAGCGCAGAAGATAATGTTGAAGTTGACAACGATGACAATTCCGATGGATGCAATGATAATTAAAATGAATACATATTACTAGGACATGCAACATGTAACATTTAATTTTCAATTTTAATAATAAACCTTTTGTTTTTGGATGAAATATTTAAGTTTTTTTATTTTTTTCTATAAAAACCAGACAAGTCCAAAGGTTTTTAATTTGTTTCTAAATATACACAACTGCAATACCATTTCTGTTAACATCAATGCAAGTATATTAGTGAGATTCATGTTTAAAAAAATAATAAGTTATTTTCACTAACAACAAAAGAAGTTGCACAGTTTTTTTCACTTACTGAAAATTTTAATTTTTTGACTTGTCTGGTTTTTAGAATCAACCTCTCAATTCGTTTTAAGGATAGAATTAAACGAAATAGGCTGTATAAATTAAATATATACACATTTCTTTTCAGAAGTATAAACAATAGACAATAATAAATTAATAATAACAACGTAATCAGTATTGAATCAAGTAAATAAAAATAATGTACTAAAAAATAAAATAAAAATCTAATTTCATTATCAGACATACACGCATTGATGACTATTCAACCAGTCCATCACCTGAACCTATGACACGTTT
Organism: Philaenus spumarius; assembly: GCA_018207615.1. NCBI lineage: Eukaryota > Metazoa > Arthropoda > Insecta > Hemiptera > Aphrophoridae > Philaenus > Philaenus spumarius. Next base: position 261,091 of record JAGFPH010000872.1, read on the forward strand.
ATTATATTTTAAATCTACTACTCTGACACTGATTTTGTTAGAATACAGCAAGAGTTTGTTGTGTGTCTTCTTTAGTTATAGGAGACAAAACAACTGGTACGATTAATTAGTTGTTTACAATAAGTAAAGAGTCCTATATTGTTATTAATCAGTAATTACCATCGGAAAAGTCCTTGATTGCTTGACATCAGAGTAGTTGGACCATAACAGTTTCCTGTTTCTATAAATGTCTAAAGTAGTTACCAGCTGAAACTAGAGTTGGTGTAGTTGCAGCAGACATTGAGACAATTAGGAACAACACTTCGGTAAAGTGGAGAATTTACTGTAGATAATGCAGCTGTAACCATTTAGTCCTTGGATTATGTCCTTCCTGGTTCTAATGGGTTCAATTTATTGGATAGGTCACCCATTTCTACTTTTACAACAATTTGGTTTCTATTATCTCGTTAAGTGTTGTATTTAGTTTATATTATTTGGAAAATAACTCTTCGTACACGGACGGACAGTCGTTAAGTCGTATTTGCAGGACAAAGTGTGGGAGTCGATTTATTATGAAATTGTAAGAGGTAATCATTTTTTCTAAGTTTGCTATTAAATGCCCTAGAAAATTGTCTGCCATACATATATCAATACCTCTGTATACTAAATTTGAAAGACGTATACTATAAGTTAGAGTCACGTACACTTGGGTTAGTGACCAACAAATTTAGACAATTTTTAGGTTACCCCAAAATGTTTACCCAATGTTTTGCTTAGTTATCTTATTCCCAATTTTTAGGTTTACATCAAATATTTTACCCAATTTTTAAGGTTAATTCCCAGAATGTTAAATTAATATTTAGGTGACATCCTTAATGTTTACCTAATTTTTAAGTTAACCTACAAATTTGTGCTCTATTTTAAGGTCAGGTTACCTCCACCACCCTTGTCTTCACGTGACGCACACTCTACTACCGTGGTCTTAATTAATCTAAATGATTTAGTGATATCAAACATAAACTGCTAGTATATTTATTTATTCAAGTGGCCGAACCTTTGTAATCTTTGCAGGAAATACAAAATTATACTATTATTAATTGGTCCATTTGATTTAAATTGATTTAAATATTCGAAATATTTACTAAACATTTGCGATCTTTACAGGGAATTCAAAATCGAGACATTAATATTATTAATAGGTATATTCTTTTTAAATTAATTTAATTATTCTAAGTATTAATTTTACTTCAAGCCAGTTGAGCATCAACGTTGGGGAGTGGAAAAAGACACGGCAATAGCCAATGTCGATAGTTGGTTACGATTCGTCGAATCCTAGCGTATAATGTTTCCGCTTTGCCCAGTGAGCTATCCGCAAAACTGTTAGATATATTATATAAGTTTCCTATACTTCTATTTTTAAAACATATTAGTTCAAAGTAAAAAATCAAATTTCATTAACACATCCATGTGCCATATTTTAAACACTTGTATGAGATCTTGCTCCTAAACCTTATTACTTACAATTAATGACATTAGAATTAAAAGTAAAGAACAAATACAAAGCTTCTTATGTTGCGGGTGGATAACTTCCTGGCAATACAAGGCCTCAGTCCCAAGTAGATAGTAGGAGTAGCAGCTTCACAACACCTCTTGCGAATGATTTCTTACAGCTGCAAGAGGATTGTGTAAACACGTCCAGCTGCAGGGAGACAGGGATGAACTGCTGCTCTTTATTTTGCAGCTACTGCAGCGGGATCTCACGCGTCACTTGAGGTAGACTTCTACTCCCCAGAAGTGATGATCTGCCCGTTATCGAAATTCTTGAGGATTTATTGTGAACAAAGGACAAGTTCCTGCATATCTACTCCCTACCTTATACCCCACTTAGTATATCTGTTATGACAAATCGACAAATTTAATTTGTAAATTAAAAAGTCATCCATTTTTATAAATTTTCAATATTACTACATATCAAACAACTATTAGCCCAGTCAACGAATGATTCTAGAAGGAAAGTCAATAAGCGGAAAGACCAACTATGGTACATTGTTTGGGGTACCTAGTAGTATAACATACTAAAAGTCCTTGACCCTAGGGGTGGCGGAAAAGGGGGAGAGAGGGGTTAAAAGTACCATTTTTTTATTTTTTGCATATATCTCAGTAGGGGTTGGTCCTACAAAAAATATATTCGTCTACAATTCGTTTATGAGAGACTTGAGACTACAAAGTGGGCTCGAGAATGTTGTGAGAATGACAGAAAGTGATTTTTATTTTTATTTAAACTTATGGGGCAGCAGATTGTGAAAACCTGGAAATGTTGAGAACCCATTTCTTCTGTGGAAATTTTAGCGACAAGCCTTCGTTTCTAAGCTACAGGTGGTAGCTACAGATTTTTAATTTACCTTCATAGAATCTCAAAATCTGCAATTTACCTGAAGTGTGCATAGCCATAGTCGTAGCTTTGAGGGATTGCATCATGGTAAGAACAAAAAAAAAAAGGTTTATAATGAAATTGTTTATTTTGTGTCTTTTAAATTAAAAATTATAGCTATTTCTCATCACATAAAGTAATTTGAGTAATAAGTGAAATTAAGCACTCTTTAGCTCCAGCAACACTTTTCTTGCTCTTCTCTACTTTAGTTTTTTCTCGTAAGTACTGAGACCTCAGTGAGTGCATTTTCTTTTCTACTTCTGCAAGACTACACTCCATCATTTCTGAAATGCGTTACAGGGCATCGTTTCGATTGTTGCTGCTTTTGTGGCTTGAACTAGTTACATTCCAAATCACTGTTTCTTGTTCATACAGTTCAATAAGTTCTGATACTTTACACTTAGACCACTCCATCCTACGAAAAACAAGACTAAGCACTAGCAAATACGAACAAGGTAGTAAGTTTAGGTTAAGATTTTGACATTCAGCGAGTGTAGCAATGTAGACTGACAGCTTGGTCGGCTCTAGGCGCATGCGCGTGTTCCGGGGAAAGGTTGCAGGCTGTTTCCATTCTCCGCGGTACAATTCCCGGGACATATCCCACAGTGTTGGCACATGTTGTGTCCCACGGTCGCCTGGTACATTTTTCTCTCCGGCACTGTGACAGACTGTTTCCATTTAAACAACCTGTTTCCATCCAGGTATAACACTTATACTAAAAACCAGGCTCACACCACGGCACTGTAAAAGTCATAACTAACCAAATTGAAGTGACCTCAAATACAAACAGTTGGCATTGTACAGGGGGAACATACGTCTTCCACGTAGATTTCTGTTTGAACGGCGCACGAAAGACGTCAAAGAAGTATTATTACATCGGATACGTTCTGTGTGAAGTGGCTTTAACGCTCAGTAGGTCTAGTTCAAACACAATAAAAGGGGCAAAAAATGTAAGAAATATGAGATTCTGTCCTTACCGTTGTGTCAGGTTGTAGAAAAAAATTGAATGTAGAGTAATTTTTCACATAGACGTGTACGTATGTTTAAGATAAAAATATTCCTACATCGGAAGATGCCGGATCCTTTTTGTTACCATGGCCTTTTGTTAGGTTCGTACTCTATGTTTAAAAAATTCAGACAGTTATTTAAAACTTTGAGCACAAAAGTATTTCAATAAAAACAAATTAATTCAGACGATTTCAAATAAAACCACTAGACACGAAAAGCTTTAAATTCTACGGATTCGGCTGCTATAAATACATTAGGTTCTAAACGTAATCTAGTATTATTATTTGCCTGAAGCAAATGCACTAGGATGAGGATGAAAATTAGCCGGATTCTATTAGAATGGTTGCAATTTACATTGAACATTGTGCACACAAGACAAACCGAGTCGTAGATTTAAATTGCAATTTCGCGCTTGATAAACTTATAATTGCACGGATAAAGGCTAAGATGAGTTGGGCTCTAATGTGCTTTCTTGGAGCGCATACAAAGGCTCTGAATGTTAGAGTGGCTTAATTCCTTTATCCCGGTTTTGGAAATTATTGCGCCTTTGTTAAACGTTCAGTCCATTTGTAGAAAAGCAAAAGTCCTCACTTAGTGATTTAACGTCAATGGCTGGATTGTAATATATGAGTTTGTGTATTGAACTATCCTAATACTAACGGAGGTTTTTACTCCAGGAACCGTTGATATACATGTAGTCTATTTTTTTTTTAATATCAATTATTCGAACCTATACGAGTTGGGTTACGAGTATAGTTGTTGTTCGGGTATGGCACACAGAAGATATAATGATTTGTTTACAAGTTTCCTCTACTTTCTTCATAATTTAACTCTTTTCATCGAGCAAGTAAAATTAATATCAAAGAGGTTGAAACTTTCAAAGGAAGGATGGTCGTTAGTTATTTATAATTTGTTTAGAAAAAGGAGATAATTATTTATGGATAATGTAGAAGACACAATAATTTAGAAGACACAATATTAAGAAGTTTTTAAAGATCATTTGTTGTATTTCTTGCCCCAAATTGTGTAATACACAGCCGACCAATATAAAATCTTTCATAATAAACAGAAAACAATTTAATTTTGAAAACTGTCGGCCGACGTGACAGTTGTCAGCTTACACGAATTATGATTTGAAGAGTTTAAAACACAGTGAAAATATATATTTATGTGTGGATGTAATTGTTTGTATATTTGTATAAATATAACCTTTTAGTTTTAATCACATGATTGTTTTTAAATCTAATTCTATGGTTGTGTTTCCTTTGATCTGTTCCCAAAACTGTTTTGATGTAATGTTAAAAGTTTTAGATGTAATTAAAAGATTAAAATCTTTGTAATTATATGTTGTTATTGCTATGACTTATTCCAGAGAGGACAGAGTTATATAGAGTGTACACTGGGGTATCGCCGGTGAGGCCTGCTGGCCGCTAAGATGGCGGCTACTCGGCGTGATCTTGGCCAGTGCCGTGCGCCGTCCGGTTCACTCGTGGTTATCAAAAATTACAAATTAACAAAACTATTTGCAAAAATAATAAAAAACCTCCACATAACATAGCCTAATTATATAGTTAACTAACAAAATCACTCTATGCATTAATATTGTAGGCTAAACTGCGCGACGAGCCAGCTACAGTGCGGCATTTAAACTCAGTTAAAACGGTTTAAATAATCGACGGTTGCTAAGAAAGTAGTAATGGTAGGTTAAAATGGCTTTCAGTTATGAAACAATAAACTCTTTTGCAACATATCTCAGCAGATATTGTTTCTCTTACCAAATAACAAAATTTTTCCTAGCATGACGAATATTTAATGTTTGTTTGTTTTTTAATTAAATTTATCTTAACATATTTCTCATTCGACATTGTTAAGTTTTGTACATTTAACGCACATTGTTGCCTTCATCAAATTTTGGTCCTTCTAACTGTTAAGTTTCATTACTTTTGAACGACGTTTAGAGGTATAAGTGACGTGATATGTTAAGCGCAGTCGATTGCTCGCACGAGTCAAGAACAGCTGTCTTGCCGAGTTTTGACCGCTAACGGCGGACTCTACCGGCCTCACTGCCCACCATGCATTCAATGTATGGAAAGTCACTCTATATAACTCTGTTCTCTCTGATTTATTCCTGATGGTGTATACATATTTTGTTTTTTATTATTTTATGTACAAATCAATGTTTATGTAGTTGATAGTAAGTGAACGCTGCAGTAGTTTAAAGAGTGTAAATAAGAAAAGCGACCACGAATTTAGTATGTTAATGTTAAGAACGCCAGTGGATATAATGGCTGAAGGAATTCCTAGCAAATGTAAAAACATGGAATTAAATACTTTTCATTTCATAACGGACAATACGATGATTCCATTACGAAAACAAACATACATCAAAGTGATTTCCTCCCTCGATGTCTTCCTACAATCAATACACACGCACCCTGTACTTTGTTCCCCTTCTTTATAACAAAAGTATACAGCGGTAGATATTATATTATTCGGATTGCATCTGCTGCTTGAATGCATTTTCAAACGTGTTGCCACCACATGCATTTTATGTTTTATTCGTTTGCGGATACGACGAGCGAGCACATGGATGGAAGTTTAATTTATCGAAGTATTTAAATCTGACCCGTCTCAGTGAAAGTGAACCTTAAAGAAATGGTTTAAATGTACGTGACAAATGTAACTTTTTACTTTAGTCGCTTTCCTCATTTTTACACTTCTAAATATTTTTGGAATATGTCTACATTCCCTTAGTATATATTTCGATCTTGTTACTGAATGAAAAAATGCAATAGCAAAACCACTACCCCACAATACATACAGAGCATGAGACGGCTTCGTTAGCAACTATTGTGCTGTGAGAGAGGGAGGAAACGCGTGCATTCAATTCGACTTTATTGTGAACATACTTTCTATTGAAAGAGAATTGAAAATGTTCTCTTAGATATTTACTGGTTAAGAATATTGATATATTGCTTTAAGCATTAACTTATGTCATGAACGTTTTGGTCAATTACTTTATTAATTTAATTATTTCAACTATGGGAGACCATTGCGTGCTTCGTATGACAAATTATTCCGTTTTAATACAAACGGGGTTATTTCAATATTTTAAAAAAATTTCAATACACTCGGTTTTTATTGAAAAATGTGTAACATAAAAGTTGTGTCTCTTTCACGAAAAGACCATTACTGTCGGAAAATGTGTAGGACGATATATGGAAGGACTTCCTCTTGTGAGCAACTTCCGGTATTCTCCCTTGAAGAAGTATCCTTGGGTGCCTTGATTCATGGAGACACTCCTCCAACGCGCTCCTTGACGCTTAGTTTGTCTGCTGAAACTTTGGGTCTCGACCAAACAGATGCAATAATGTAGTACCAAAATTAATCATTTGAAGTTTTGTTTGGGTGGGAGGTTTTAGGAGCCACGATGGAAAAATAGAAAAATTTACAATGTTTGTGCAATATTTAATTTTACTTAAAATCTACGGGAATAAATATTTACGATGAAAACAATTTTGAATACAAGTTTAAACGGTACGCGCTCCATCATGTAATTTTCCAAAGATTCATCTAAATATAAAAAATATTTAATGGATCTTTAAAAAATAACTTTTCCAAAAATTTAAACCAAAAGGTACTTTTTACGTAAATGACGGAGGTCGGTTGTAACGACTTTTGAAATACAAAATTGTTTATGTTTCGTTGTTAAATTGTCCAGTTTATTGTTAAAATCTCGTGTTTTATTCAAACGGAAATTACTTCTTATTGTGCACTATGTAAAACAACGTAGAAACTTTACTGGTTGCATGGTTGATATATGATTACATTAGTTGATACCAAGTGAAGTTACTCGGATGACTTATTGAAATAATTCGAGTAAAGTTCTGTTATATTGTATTTGATTTATTGACATATTTGTGTATAAGGAAATAATAATCCATCTTGCCATACATGCAACCCCGATTGCATATCTTCGATCAATTTTAAATATAGAAAAATATACCAAGATATTACAATATACAAGATAGTTGAATAATTTATGATTTCGCAACTTTATTTGAAATAACACAATTTAAGTATCTTGTAATTGTAAAGTTTTTGTTAACATCTAACACGTTCACTACTACGCAAATTGGAGCTGACCTTTTATTTTTTATATTTAAAGCCTAAACGAGTAGAAATTATTTTTTATTTTTGAACCTTACTACTTAATAATCACTAATAGTTTAAAGTGGTCGCACATGTACGTCTATAGCACATAAGCTTAAAATTGTGTATTGTGTAAAATACTCCCAATAAGGTTGTTGGCGTGCGAAGCACGCAATGCACTGTGCGACGGCCGTTTCTCATAGTGTTTAGTGTCAAGCTCACATGTGCGTCCTTAGCAGTGAACGTGTTAAGTAATATTTTATATAAAAATAAATAACT
>JAGFPH010000872.1:269039-303243 GCA_018207615.1 Philaenus spumarius
CTAACCTCAAACACGTTTCAACGACAATGTCGCCATCCTCAGTGATTCACGGGCTACAGTAACCAAACTATTATAGCCCGTGCATCACTGAGGATGGCGACATTGTCGTTGAAACGCGTTTGAGGTTAGTAAACGTATTTATTGTGAGATTTTGTGTTCAGGTTTTATTTTATCTAATATTTTATAGTAAAACTAAGGTATTTTTAAAAATGTTGGTACTAGATTTACTAGTTTTAATTATTAAATACATACAATTCAATTAATGTTGGGAGAAACTTTAATGCATTTTAAACACGACTGAGTCAATCACGTATTAATTTTAACTTCTTTGGTAATGTCTTTTAAAGACGGAGCAATGCATATATTTTTAATTTTTTTAATATCACCAAGAATACTTCAATTTTCTGGTTTACAAATGTTAACCTAACAATTAACTCAATTAAAAATTTAATTTATTTTAATAACACACATAAAACATTCTAGTAGATTTGTATTAGTAGGCCTACTCAGCTAAAAAAATATTCTCAATCTATACATACTTGTACCTTAAGGCTGTAAAATTGTACTTTTTGTCTTGAAGTATGATGACTGTTCATTTAATACCAGCTGTAACTAGATAAAATGTTTTATATTTTCCGATTTTTTGGACATTATTGTATCACCTGCAAAGAGATATCTACTATTTCAGGATACAGAAAATGTCAACTGAGTGTTGTGACCCGTCCATATTGCCTGATTTTATTAGGTATGATAAGACCAAATCAGTACTACAGCCCTTTCTAAAGTTGTACTGGTTTAGATTAAAGTTGTGTTTATTCAGAAATCCTGTAAATTTGTTACTATAGCAGTTTTTCCCTGGGCAGTAATTTTCTATACCTGATCTTGATTGGGGGTGCAAAACCAGTTCCCAAAGAAAAACCCATATATTACGAAATAATTGATGAAACATTCGCTCATTGAATAACATGTCACACTTCAACGAATGTTTTTATAACATACAAATTCAGACACATTCGTGATTAGCGTTGGACTAGCTTTATACTTTCATACAACTCTTCCGATGAACTAAACTAACTGATGACATCATCTAAACATCATCTTCTGGACGTGTAGTATTTTAATATTGTGTAAAAGCAATGGTGCAAAAGTATGATACAAGACGATGAGTTTATCAGGTAGACTGATACACATGCCCGGTTTTGTATCTTTTAGCTTCTAGTATACACGAAGTACGACAAAAAAATCTTGTGTTTTTAGTAAAACACATATTCGTACTAATAAATAGGAGTAAAATAATTTCAACTCGACAGTAAATTTCGGATTTCTGTTGGCGTCGAGTTTGATTCTATTATACAAAACAGTAAATTACTTTAAATTCCAGTAAATTACTGTCGCGGTTTATAGGTTGGCACTAAACCCAAGCCCTGTGTTTTACAATTTTCCGATATTGTCTTGTTTTGAACATCAGATATCTGTGTTATGTAATAGGGTAAATAAATTTTCCGTTGCAACACTGAGTCCTTATGGTTACTTCCTACCTGACCGTTATCGAAGCGTTTTTCATTTTACTATCCTTTTCGACGATGTTTTACAGGGTAGTGCCTTTGGTAAACTAAATGATAAGTGAAGAGAAATTGAAATAATAAATGTGTATTAGATTACCTCGTTATGTATGTGGAAAGCGGGAAGAAAAATCTGTTTCCTAGGTTCCGTTCGAGCATGATTGGTTGAAATGTTCGTTAAATTCACAGAACATATTCACAGTAATTTCAAAGAGGTCAAACTACAGCTTTGTACAAAAGTTTAGTGTAATGCACATTTTCATTACGCTCCGACTTAAAGAATCACATACTTACGACTAAATAAACTTATTTTTATGAATATAAACACCCACGTCGCACGTCGCATAATTTAATACATATGACACTATCATCTTATCTTAAGATTATATGAGTCAGTGCAATACAAAATAAGGTTAAAGCTTAATTATTTATTATTACCCTTAATTTGGGTATTTAATTTTAGAGTTTATTGTTATTAATTAATGTTTGCCTTTGCTGTTTATTTTATCACAGATTTCTAGCAATAATTATAATTCCCTTTGTCAATTATTTAGGTTTACTTAAGTCAATTTCTGTTTATTTTAGTAAATTTATGTTTAGTTTAGTCAATTTATTTTGGTTTAGTCAATTTCTGTTTATTTTAATCAATTTAGATTCATTTGAGTCAATTTAGGTTTAGTTTAGTCAATTTAGGTTTACTTTAATCAACTTATGTTTAGTTCAGACACTTTAGGTTTAGTTTAGTCAATTTAGGTTTATTTTAGTCACTTTAGGTTTAGTTTAGGTTTTGTTTAATCAATTATTTAGGTTTAGGTTAGTAAATTTTGATTTACTTTAGTAATTTTTTTTAGTATGGATTTGGTTTAGTCAATTTAGATTTAGTTTTTTCAATTTAGGTTTAGTTAAGTCAATTTAGGTTTGGTTTAGTCAGTTTCGGTTTACTTTAATCAAACAAGGTTTAGTTTAGTCAATTTGGGTCAAGTTTAGTCAGTTTAAGTTTAGTTTAGTTAATTTTGATGTAGTTTAATTTATGGTTTGTATTCTTGTTGACTGGTGGTGTTAGGTTTAGTATTTGTAGATCTTTAGACTAAGAACATCTGCCTTCCTAAAGAATCTATGACAGGCAATATTAACTTTAAAAGTATTGTCAGATGTTTTAATTTAAGGTGTTTTCACCATGTCAGACTCTACAATTTTAATGCGACTTTACCATGTCGTGCTTTGTACAACCTTTAGATATTTATTTTAAGTTTGGATTGAATGTGCAACCATTATACATAAACTTTTTCTGTTGGCTCCACCAGAATCACACAGCTAGGGTACGGTTCTCTTGACTTGTGAGTGTACTCTAGAGACTAGGTATTTATAATTACAGAGACCTTTGAGTTTAAAAAACTAAATGTATTCATCAAAATTCTTCAAATATTTTAATAACAAGTGAATCTACTATTTAGTAAATAGAATGTCACCTCACTTCCTTCATTGATTCAATTTGTACAACAATTAAAATCCCATGACAAACAACAATCGTAGACATTATTTAAAACATAAAATAGGCCCTCCACGCTGCCTAAACAAATCAATTTCTAATAATAAAACAGGGAATACATTTAATACATTACTTAATCATTCCCAAAGCAATTACGTGTCAACAAAAATGTTTTTCCCTTTTTCTTGAAAATATTTATTGTTAAAAGGTAACTGGTCCCAATTGCTTTTCAATTCTTATTTTAACAGCTAATTCTAATGGCTCAGTTCCACTAAAACTAAACACATCTTATACTAATTTAAGTCTAAGATTAATTGGCAAACATATGTTTTGTTTTTTAATTCAAAAATTCCTACTCCCCGAGATTTGTCTTACAATTTAAAAAATATTAAATCTACTTACATCTGTTTATACATCTTTCCTCTCCTTCTCATCACTTTCACTTAATTAATCTAATTTGTTTTTTTTTTATCCAAATTAGGTCGCCCCGCACTTTTATTGCACTCGGATTTACCGCCCGACACTTTCACTTTTAAAATCTTGCCTAGGAAGGATTTCTTGAAGACTTGTTTAATTAGTTGTTACCGAATATAGAATATGATATGTGTATTCCATGGAAAATTGGTAGTAGACCCCTTTTTCACGCGTTGCTTCTCCCACCTCCTTTTTCGTCGCATGTACTTGATTTCTCCTGGTTGGTCCGTTTGAATATTGGTCCCTTATGAGTGGTTATCGATTTCGGCAAGATTGACATTATTTTCAGCTTTTAAAGAATTGGCCTACGTGCTTGTAAATGCTGCCGTATGCTTTCTTCATATTGTAATCTTATACGGGGCATCCGCTTTAGACTTCGGCTCTACGATGAATTGCCTTCCAATTTCATTTGGTCTTCTTCTGTAGATTTAATTCTTTATAATTATTATTTTATTATTATTTTGTCTTATTGGTTGGTGATATTTACCAACAACCCTGACAGTATATTTCTAAGGGATTAATCTACTTAATGTCTGCGCTCCATTTATCACGCAATAGTAATCATAAAAGATTTTGAATTAAAAAAAAAAAAAACAAGATCATTAGATGAAAAAACCAACAAACAAAAATCTAAGAATGGATGGAAACAGAAATATCGGAAAAGTTACCTATTCGCAGTGTCTACGGTGGTGCATTGATACAAGCAATACGTGACTAGAAATATAATGTTTTACATTGCTTTGTGTTCCTGTATTCTGTAACAACATTAGAAGTTGTGCTCCCCCATGGCTACAAACTTTATTGAGACTTGACAACATTGATAAATATTCGAAACTAGTTCCATTTGTGAACAGCACTCTAAGTTTACTAAACCTAATGTCATGATACTACTCGGCCTTTATGAATAAATAAAGAGTAATATTTACAAATTGAATCAACTGTAGATTTCCGGGTTTTTATTTCTGTTAAGTTATCCTGTTAGATCCAAGAGCGGTGAGAGGTTTTACTTGTAGCTTTCAAAAACCTACAAATTGCAGGAATAGGGGAAAGTTAAAGCTGAAAAGTTTAAATTTAGTTAAAACAGAATATTCAGAAAGAATATACAAATCCATCTCATTTCTATATTTAGATTGCAATATTTTAAAATGCATGTAACCTACAGCTTTTAGCAAATATTTGTTACCATAGGATACTTCAAAACATAATTAGTCGGCTTGACAAGAAGCTATGTGAAATGGGATTCAACCTAACACAGGCATTAGGTAGGATGCGATGCAATGTTCAATTATTGCAGTAATACATTGCGCCGTTAATCATTCGTTATTTGAATACGGTGCATGGAAGGACTATAAGCCATAAATGTGTAACAAAGTAGGAAGAAACATGTGGAATTGTGAATAACTACATAAATAACGCAATCGAAGATGACAAAATTTGTAGTGAAATCACGGATAGATAAGAGGCCAAAGAAAAAACTAGATGTAAGCCAAAATACATACAAAACTATCCTATTTATAACTTACTCATTTGCAATTATGAAAAAGGTTGTTAAACTTTAAAATAAGTATATTAATGGAATCTAGTTAAATAATATTTAAAAAATATGTTCTAGTTAAAAAGGCAAAATATCTTGTAAATTAATTTCCTGGTCGTTGTAAATATTGAATGGCTGAAAATGAAATGGTAATCCCTTTAAATGTGTCATTCAAATATCTAAATTAAATGAGGGGATTGGTTCGTCTAAATAACAATGTGAGTTGCTTCTATGAGAGAACTTGTTTGGATTTTGGAATTTAGGCTAAAATTATATATTTTCAATCCGAGTTTACTAATTCTTAGTAAGGTCTTTTGTTTGGAAGCCTGCAAAAACAGAAATAATTTTCTTCGTTTAAATCACAATTATATTTTTAGAATGTATGCTAAATTGACTGTCGACTGTTTGCTAAACAATTAAATGAGTATCTATTGTATGAAACGCAATTTCTCAATCCTACGACAATGACAATTAATTGCAAAACTTATTCTTGAAAATTCTAAAACCAACTAGGATCATTTTGATTTTGCTATAATGCCTTGAAGAAATTTATTTACTTTCATGTGTTTGCGTTAGATACATATCCATCAGCAGATTATGATTTGTGTAATCACAATACAAAAATGCCAAATTAGAAGTAAAATTTGTGAAACAGTTTCACTTACCTGAAGTAATAAAGAAACAAGTAAAAATAAAAAATTAGAAAAGCGTATTGCAGTAAAAAACACACATTAAAAACGAATGTCAAAACAAATGTATTTGGTATATCATTATAACATTTTTTCCCCCCCTACACAGACAACATAAACACGTGATCAGTACAGTCAAAAACCACATGCGCATGTGTCAGGAACATCAAGCATATCCCAGCAGGAGAAGTGAATGTTCGTGTTTATTCAAGCACCTAGGAATATTCCACGCTAATTCTATGAACGTGTCCAGGATATTCTGATCATTTTTCACTATGTACAATGCACAGTATGTACAATGCACATTGTGTAGATTATGGACATAAGTTATAGGCAGGTTCTTAACATTTTCTAAAAATATTCCCAAAACATGTGATTGGGAAGACGGACTTTCACTTTTTCTGAGGGTATGCCAGGCATATTATAAAATATTCCACATTGTTCCCGGCACATGCTTTTCGAATGTATTGAGGTATAACATTTTAAACTGAATTTTGGGGAAACATGTGACTGTATGTATATTGATCAAAAAAAATAAATAGCAACAACATAGAACCCGCATATGGTTGACTGTTTACACATTTTCTAAAGAGATTTGTATAGATTATGGTTTTTGAAGCTATCATCAGTATATTTTAATGATAGAAATTTATCAATATGTCATCTATTGAAGCAAACGGGTTTGGATCTTACAAAGACAACTGGAAAATCAGAGGTTTACAAAAAGTACACAGTTTAATGATGAGCTCAAACATAAATGCAGAAGAGAATTCGTGAGGAAAACGCATATACTTAGGTAGAAGGATTGATTTCTAACTACAATGTGTAGCACAGTTATTAGGTGTATTTAACATGCTTTATACTGGCGTACTTAATTAATTCTACTCTTATAGAATGGCTTAGGTTCTTTTTTAAAGTTCAGTTCTTGTTTTTGAGGGACCGGCCGTATTTAAAAATGTATCTACTTTATAGATTCTAAAGTGATGTTTAAATTATTAGAACCTATCTTTTTGTTTGGATTAATTATATTAGTTGTAATTTTATAAAAAAATGTATTATACATTTGATAACATTTTTGAGAGATGGATAATTAAAAAGTCAGCAAACAATTTTCTATAGTTATAGCTTATTCTACCACATCTACAGTTTGTTTCCAGTAAAAATATAAATTATAATTTTCCGTACCAAATAAAGTTATTATTTATTATTCAGAACTAATATTAGAATTATTATGCTTTTTGGGTACATGTATTAAAACTCCAAAAAATAAAATTCGTTAATTGTTTTAGTAAATTGTAAATGCGAATAAAAGCAACGATATTACTATAGATAAATATGTTCACAATTAATTATATCGTAAGATATTTTTGGTAAGCGATGAGTAAAACGTTTGTTGGAATGAAAATATAGGTGCCTACCATAAATAATATCAAATCAAAAGTTTTGGGTGAATTTTCTTTTTAATCACACTGTATTGTATATATAATATAGATAGTTGTTTACAATAATAATGCCAATAAGATCATAAGCTTATATAAGTCTGATAATGTACAAGAGGCGTTGAATATCTCTACTCACAATTCTCCTTGTTGAATTTAAAAACAATCAATAAATTTTCTGATTCAAAGTAAACAACACATTGAAAACCACTTAACAAATAATACATTTGTATACTATATAAAATTTTCTTTTTATTTATTTAGGAAATACCGGAACCACTATGTATAGGCAGCAACCCCAAAGACATACAGAAGCTTCGTTAGCAACTATTGTGCTCTGGGTAAAGGGAGGAAACTCTTGTATTCAATTCGACTTTATTGTCAACCTATTCTTCAATGTTAAAATTCTCGGTTCTGGTTAAACATAAATAAATTATACTCAAAGACGGTGGAGTCAAAAGAAGGTATTTGAAGTTAATTCTACGTACGGCTAAGTGCGTTAATAAGTGACTGAGAAGTGAGCGCACAGGGTAACCCGGTTTTGAAAAGAAGATTAGCTGGAAACATGTTTAAATACCTGGCACAATACATACAATTAATTGTTTACTGGACACAGTTTCTTCAAGAAGTATTTTTATAAGTTTATAGGTTCAGCAGATAGTTTATCCATTAATAAAATTGCTATAATAAAGAAGTTGTAGAATGCGAGTTGTTTAAGGGGTTAATTTAATACAAATTATATAAAAGCGATATTTTTAAAGACTAAATTTGAATTTATTAAATGGTATATAATTTGTATATTATTCTTAGTAAATGTGCAAAAAACCCCATGGTAGTTCACATTTCGTAAAGGTTAATTTCTGCAATGTTGATTTAATTCAAACTCTTATAGTGTGGTTTATGAACGCAAACTAACATTAGTATCTGCAGTTACTAGAGAAGTGTATTCAGGAAGTACATGAATTGTAAAAGAGTCCCTAAACAATGTATTCTGGAGTTATGAGCCAAAAATCTTTTATGTATAAGAAATTATTTACTCACCTTTTAAAGGCTACAGCGGTTTCGAAAGTTTCCGTCTTCAGGCCGTACAAAAACAGTCAAATCATTCAATCGAGGTCGTCAAATAAGTTAAAACAATTAAAAACACACCACACAAACATTAATAGCACGCACATGTTACTTCGGCCGAAATATCGCGTGCGGTTCCGGTAACGGGCAAATCTACATGTTACAATTATGCGCCTTTTAACCAACAGAATAACTTTTAATATAAGATCCTAATGAAAATAATTTCAATTCAAAATTAAATACAAGGTTTTATTTAAAACGTATTTTTTTATGTATTTTAGGGTAGCATCCCATGCGTTCCCATGTGTTATGTTTATGGTACTGAAATTGCATAGTGGCTAAAAACAATTGTAGGTACCTATTTAGTTTTATACAATTTTAACTTTAACTGGGCTTATTTGAAAGAAAGTTATATCAATAATACAATTAACACTGTTTCTCATTAAGCGTGTAATAAGCAAACGCGTTTCGATGACCAAGTTATCATCATCAGTGACGGTTACAGTTACACACGTATGACTTTATAAGTGTTTAACTGTATCGTCAATGAAGATGACGTTAATTATTGTGAGAATCCGTGTTAATTTTATTATTCATATACTGTTTCGTTTTATTCCCAAAAATCATAATACAAAACCTATATTTAAATTTATAAATTTACGAACATTTGAACTACACATTGGTAAACACATATTTTTGCATTGTAATATAGACGTCCGCCATATTGGATATATAATGATGCCCCTACTTATTGCGTTTCTCTTATTAAGCCCTTTCATTTAATAATATCAATGGTTGATACTATGGAAATTATAAATCGCCAATTGGTGATGTCCGCCATATTGGATTTAGAATGACGTCACTTTACTTATTCTGTTTCACTCACAAGCCCTTTTTTGATACCCATATCACAAGCGTTGCTGTGGAAATGATAAATTGCCATTTTGTAACGTCCGCCATATTGGATTAAAAATGGCGGAATTTTAGTACTGGTGTATTGTCACGAGAACCAAACATGTGTGCCAAATATATTTTAGGCCCAAAATTGAATAGACCCTTTGTAAACCCAAAATTATTAAAGATAAGTTACTATTTCAAATAAAATATTAATGTCAGTCAAAATTTATTTTACCCAAAATATTAAAACTGAGTTACTATTTTATGAATTATTTTATAAAAATATTATTTTCAGTCTAAATTTATTTTAGCAAAAACTTATTTTTTTGTTTTAGTATATTTTATTGTTAAATAAAAGCTTTTTAAAATATTTATTTACTGTGCAATTGTAACATTATAACTAATTGTTTAAGTTACAAAAAAGTAAAGTACATTTAAGTTATAAATGTAAAGTAGCTCCTCTTAATTTCATATCTTTATTTTAATAAAATTATATGTTTTATAATCAATTTACGAACATTTTAATTATTCATTTGTTAACACATATTTTTGCATTGTCATATTAGACGTCCACCATATTGGATTTAGAACTACGTCACTTTACTTATTGTGTTTTGCTTATCAAGCCCTTTCATTTGATACCCATATCATAGGGATTGCTGTGGAAATGATAAATCGCCAATTTGTAACGTCCGCCATATCTGATTAAAAATGGCGGCATTTAAGTAATCGTGCATTGTCACGAGAACCAAACGTGAGTGCTAAATTTCAACCCTATAACTTCAGTGGAAGTGGGTGAAATATTGATTGCAAAATTCCAGGTCATACAAGTGGAGTTAAATAAAAGCTATTAATTGTTAACATGCTTTGTTAACCTCAATTTAATGAAGAAATTTTAATCAAATTTGTCAGTTTTACTCTCTGAATGCCTACGAACCTACCCTATTCTAGTTTTAGTGTAAAAAGTAGTTATTTACACAATTTATCGACAAAGGCGAAAATTAGTGTGATTGTGAAAAAACTGCATTAAAAAGTCCCACTAAGGTGAACAACTGAAAACTTCAGACTAGCCTTCATAGTGACAAATGTGACCGCATCTCCGGTGAAGTCTAGTGGCGCCACGGTAGGGGGAAACAAACAAGGGGAAAAACTTGCAATTACTTATTGCACTTTAGAAAGGTTTTCCTGTGCGTTGTTTTTATAGAGTGTTTGCTTTTTAGAATATCTTGCTGAAATTGTAAAAATGGAATACCTACGGAATCAAGTGCTAATTTTGAAGACAATCAATATTTCATCGAAATCTGGATTTTGGGAGAGATATAAACTTTATTATTATTTCAACTGCTGTGTTGTCATTATTTGTGAAATTATTAAAACTTATACTTTAAGCTATACAATTTATTACAAAATTATCACGATAATTTTTTTACTGTTTAAGCAAGTTAAGATTCCAACAAAGGCGTTGGGGTATCTTCCTAATTAACCGGGTATGGGAAATACCACCACCTGTTTAGAGAACTGCGACGAGACGAAGAGCGATTATTCCATTATACTACAATGTCTACATGTGTACTTGCTACATAGAGTGAAATCACAATTGTAGGCTTGTATCATTAACCATTGGCCTAAGTGGTTTTTTAATTGTGTCCAGAAATTCGGTTGCAACCAGTAGAAGGACAATTTTTTAAATATGTACTTCCTGTGAAATTACCAATGGTAAACAGTATCATACCAGAAAGATATAGATTTCTTGGGTTTTAATTAATTAATAAACCATAGAAGAAAATGCAAAATTCCGAAAATATAAGCGCAAAAAATAGCAACTCTTCTGTTTACCATAGGACGTTCTTGAAATTTTGTATTCAAGTATGTTAAGAACGTATAAATATAAAAATACTCAATTTCGCCTTTTAAACCCATGTAATATGTTTAGTGGCATATGTAATATGACTGCCCAAGTTCATCCGGCTCAACCCGGTTTTACCAGCGTTTACCGGAATGAATTATTGTTTCTTTTCTCGCTTCCCGCCTCACACGCACGGTCAGTATAGTGTAGAACCTCCGACGCAGTGGTTGCTCTGGTGTCCATCTTTTGTTTTCTTTATATAAATTTTAATTTAAATATTATATAAATAATAATTTAAAAGGCACGATGGAAGTGGAAAAAGACACTTTGATTTCTAAAGTATTAAAAAAAAAGTGTTATGTGGGACAAACTGTTGAAGAGCCATGCAAATCGCAACATCTAACAAGGCATAGGATGAGATAGCTTTTATTAATTTCATGAACGTGATTAGTTCTTTATTGTTTAAGTTTATAATGAACACTATCACTAGCTAATAAAACACACAATAAATCTTCAGGGGAAATCTCCATGATGCCAACTGAGACGGAGCTAGACGTTCCCGCAAGCGATACTCTCTGACCACCGCCTGCTTAAGTCGAGCAGGTTAGCAAAGCGTTAGGGTTTGCCGCGGATTAAAATCGGCGAACGAGAAGCGAGAGGCGGTGCACTGTGGACTTACCTTTAGCCTGCGCTCAACTACCGCTAGTATCGTATCCAATCACCCATGTTCCATGAACGCTTGTATCTACTCGTGCCGCTCGCTGCCAACCACCTACTGCTCGTCGCTTCTATAGCCGAGGCCTTAATGTGGAATGTTTAAGTAATACATTATGTTGGTAACAGAATCACTGGCGACTCTCGAAGTATGCAAGATAATAAGTTTTTACACAGGAAATAGTCTGAGGAGAAAATTCGGGAATTATTTTTAATAAGCATACTGAGAAGAAATACTTATTTAAAAGCAATGCTGATCTATTATATAATTATATAAAGCTGAAATACCACTGACTGACTCACTCATCACAGTACCTCGAAAACTATACCTCCTAGGAATGTGAAATTTAGTACACATATGCTCATAGGCCCTAGAGGCGCACTAAGAAAGGATTTTAAAATATTTCGCGTTTAAGGGTTGAAACAACCCCTAAAACCCTAAATATTATACCACTGACTGACCCACTCATCACAGTATCTCGAAAACTATACCTTCTAGGAATGTGAAATTTGGTACACATATTGCTCATAGGCCCTAGAGGCGCACTAAGAAAAGATTTTTAAATATTTGGCCTGTAAGGGTTGAAGCAACCCCTAAAACAATAAATATTGTTTATTATATATCTCAAAACCCATATCTTTTATTAACGTAAAATTTGGTACACATATTTGCCATAGGGGTTAGAGGTGCACTAAGAAAATATTTTAAAAAATTTGGCCTGTACGGGTTGAAACAACCCCTAAAACAATAAATTATGTTTATTATATATCTTAAAACCCCTACATTCTAGGAACGTAAAATTTGGTCCACGTATTTGCCATAAGGGCAAGAAGTGCACTAAGAAAGGATTTTTAAATATTTGGCCTGTAAGGGTTGAAACAACTTCTAAAACAATAAATATTGTTTGTTACACATCTCAAAACCCCTAAAACCTAGGAACGTGACATTTGGTACTCGTATTTGTCATATGCGCTAGAGGCGCACTAATCTGTTTAAAATACAAGATCTGAGAAGTGACTGTTTCCCCATGGCCAGTTTGTTATACACGTAGCATTTTTCAGAGTAAGCTCATTTGACAGCCTGGTCTTCCTTCAGCTAGAAAATAAAACTAAAATATATTGTTTACAAAGAGGTACTTAGAATTTAAGAAAAAATAAACAACATCGACTTTGGTAGCCCGCACTTACCTGTTGTTAACAGAAGGTCTACAACTAGCTTATGAATGTTAAACTTGACTTTTACTAATTTAAGTAGTCCATAATCCTAATGATATTAAACCGTAGCGAAGCACGGGTACTTTCAGCTAGTCCTTCAATATATTAGACGCATTCCCATAAAAATATCTTTAACTTGCTTATAGAGTATTTGTAATTTTTCTCAAACTTAAACTAGCTTATAGTTTTATTGTTATCCTAACTCTTGATTGCAGGTACTGTATATATATTTTTTAGAAAATGCATAAGCTTTATCCAGTTTAAAGAATACATAATTGACGAAAACTACAACCTAGTTACAAAATATTAACCTAATTTGTGAAAAAACTTGTAAAAGTATTATTATTTCCAAATTAGAAAAATAACTGAAAAGTCGAGTGAGGTTGTAAATAAATGTGAACATTTTTAGTGGAAATAAGAGAAGAGTATGTACTAAAGTTTAAAATGTCGAAACTTTCCACCGATTAGACAGTAACAAAGCGTTATGAATGTTTTTTTAGAAAGAGTGTGGTACTATTCTCTATCTATCTCCTGTTCAAGTACCCTGGTGCACTTCGTTGACCTTACAGTGTGGCATATCCAGGAACACAATATGCATACTGAGGGTGAAAATGAATGCACATTACTTAATGACATTCCTCTAACAAAGGTCAAGCCCTTGTCATTAACATTCTTTGTGAAGCGTATACGTATCGTGTGTTTCATTTAGACAAACGAAGCGTATATTGTGCAGTCAACTCATGTAAAAGCGAGTGTACGTATGTATGTCCGTGAATAACAAAATAGTATAACGCAGCTCATGGTCGTGTAAAATAACTATCGATATATCGTTATTGAGATTCTGTCAACAATAAACCCTACTTCAGACATGTAACAGCTGATATCGCTCATCACCTGTAATACTTTAACAAAACCCAGCCTAGATTATACTTTACTTTAATGTTTACAAGTTCACAACTTCAATCAAAACCAACCTGTTATAAGTTCTGGATGTTGGTAGTTTTTGTATATGAGTTGTAAAACTAATGATTTCTATAGTATGCTGCATGATTGTCTTTGAAGTTAGAAACCAATGGAAGTATATGTATTTTTAAATCATTTTTGTTTACTTCATTCTTGACACCTAAATAAAACGTGACTACATACATAAAACTATATTTTAATATAAAACTATCTATATGTTAACACAGACAGAGTGAATGTGGTAGTGTAAGAATTGCCAGTTTTTATATAAAATTGGATCCCACTGTGCACTTTATAAGAAATGGATATGAGGAAGAGAGAAGGCACACCGATAAAAGGTGTTACATTTTAAGATGCATTTCTTTCATCTTCGATAAAATACTTAGTTTCAAAACTTACTTTTTTCTCTTTTATTTTATAGAAATATAGTATGTTGTTTTAGTTGCAATATTTTCCGTCATTTTTACTAACACGATATATTTTATTTTGATTTAACAGGCTATGTCTTAGAAGATCTAAGCTATTTCTCCAAAACATTTTATTGTAACCTGCTATTAAAATTGAGTTTAGTCTTTGAACCTATAGGCCTATTTCCTTATTTTATTTCAAAAAGGTTATGCGTATTTTTGTTATACTACTGTAATTTTTCCTTTGTTATCTTATACTGTATTTTTGTTTCAGATTATTTTCTTATTACTTATGTTATAGTATGTGCTGAACAAGAACTAATGTAACATTTTTGTATTTTTGACGAAACACTAATAACAAATTACACGCGTTTAACATTATTCTTGGCAGAATCAAATATCTTGCTCCGCTGGATTAGAACATTGAAGATTTGCAAAAAATGTTTTGAAACAATTTATAATAATAAAACAGATATTAAAAAACGTATTTATTACAAAGATACTTTTATCTCCTGTCGGTGCAATTCATACAAAGCAAATATTAAATCGGAAAAACGGAACAACACAGGGCTAGAGTTTAGTGCCAATTCAGGCGTGGCAACCTAAAACCCGCGACAATAAATTATTGTTTTTTATACAATAGAATCAAACTCGACGCCGACGGAGAACTGAAGTTTATTGTTTTGTTAAAATTATTTCACTCCCGTTTATTTGCTGAAAAAATATAATATAAATTTGTGTTTGGATGAAAACACAAAAGCACGATTTATTTTTGTATCCCGTTTACTCATAATATCGTCAACTATACTATATGAGACAAAATAAAACCAAACCCAAATAAACATAGGAGCATGTTACTTCGACTTAACTCATGATTTTTGCTAAAATTACTCAGCGGTATTTTTTTTACAATTTACTAAAAATAATTTTGACGAAGGAAAAGTTCACTAAAAGTAGGTAATGGTGGTGGGTATGTTAAAGAATAATAAATTAATAAATGGATAATTCGTTTAAAAAATGTAAAGTACTTCTTACTGATTTAAAGTTTTAGCGAACTGAATTTCCTTTTAAAAGCAACACAATAATGCCAATAACAATGTTTTACAGTAATCAATTACTTAAAGAGTCCATTCAGTAGACACTATTTAACAACTATTATTGTTGATGTAGCACACCAAGTGATTATATCACTGAAAATCTATTTGCAGGAGGTAAGAATAAAGACAGTATAATTTAATTTCTAGGGTATTTCATTTAAACGCTTTATTTGACAATCCATAACGTTTTTATAAATGTAAATGTTTTGTGCATTGACATGATCATTATAGAATTTTGAATTTCTAAATTATCATGTAGCATATGTTTTTTTTTACTTTTTTAAGGAGGAGGGATGCACTATGCTACTGGGGAACCCTTCAAATAATGAATGATTCATGCAATAAAAGTTTTTAAAAACGTCAAATCTGTCAACTTATCAAGGATTTTTTTGAACATGTACAAATCAAGGGGTATCATAGCCAGCAAGCTCTCAAAATTGTGTTGGAATGAGTTGCCTGGATGTGATCTAGGTTCTAAGCAGTCGATGAATTAATTAATAGTTCTCAATGTAATGTGTCACACCAGCGTTTGGTCTCCTTTTATTAAATCAAGTTTTTCGAACTCATCTCTTACTCTAGTTACGTTTTTGGTTCCTCTTTCCTTGACATTTCACCAAGGTTACATTTAAGGTAACTTAATAATAATAATAATAATATTTATTTCCCTTAAATAATTTACGTATATATACATGTTACTTTTTGGGAAATATCTTACCATTAATTCCAGTATTCGATGGTTATTGTGAAAAAAAGTAAACTAAATACAAAATAATAAAAGTGATAAAAAACTGATATGAACACAAAATAATAAATTATTCTACCTTTATAATTAATTGACTTGTAACATAATGAGGTTTTCCCTGCGGTGGTATATCTAGCGGTGGTACTTCATATATAATTAAGTAAAAAAAACTAAATTCAAAATACACGCAATTGCTTACACACATACCACATATATAAACGCATGTATCAAAACTTAAACATTGCATAGAACATTCACTACACCAGATTCTTAAATACTTCATCACAGAACTCGAAACCCCCAAAGTTCATTTACTCGCGACATACTTTATGCTTTACCATCATTTGTTCTTTCCTGATTTATAATGGCTATTTATAAAATATAAATCCCTCTTAAATATTACTTTGTCTTATTCTTTAACAAGTTAACAACATATGTACAATTTCCGTAAAATAAGTAAGCTGTATTACTGTTCAGTTTTCATTTTTCCTTTAACCAGAACATTGGTTTCTGCATACTTTGAACTAGTAAAATGTATTCTAATAATACATGTACATTATTGCCAATTATCTGTAGTAAATGCTAAAAACCGTTTTTAAGTGACATTTTTTAACCATAGGGTTTTATTATATCTGCAAATTTTGACTTTCCAGTGATAGAGTATAAAATTATAAACTAACAATAACATCCCAGTGACACTTTTATTAGTTCCTGAGAAAATAGTATGTTACTGCTGAAAACACAACTTTTCGAATAGATATAAATTTACTTCAATATACACCAGGTGCTATGACGGGGTCATCTCCTTCTTCCTCGTCAGAACGGTCTTCCATATTCTTTTCAAAATTATGTTTGGTCGGTCGATGTTTTTCAGTGTCTGTGCACATTTTTCAACCTTGACGTGGTTCGGCTTCTATGATCCACTGATTAGATGGAAGGTTTTCTCGGTTTAAGGTTACTTCTCTCAAAAGTTTACATTTATCAACGTTTCCATCATTGGGAAAAGAAACGTTTACAGCATTGCTTCATGTATACAAAATATATAATCAACCTTACAAAGATTTTTGTTAATTTACTATTGTCTCCGGACTACGTGCTCACATATAAGAAATGTGTACTTACAGTACACGTCTCGTGGTATATTTACAAAAGACTACCGCGGTTTCGAAAACAATATGTTTCAATCTTTAAATAGTATTGTTACAGGATACATGGAACTTGATTTAAATTGTAATCTGAATTTAAAACCTAGACTTTACATCATACTTTAAAATAACCACAGGACTATTACTGTCTTTCGATTTTCTACGAACACTAAAAAATGTAACCGAAAAATATCACTGCATTAAAAGTTAAACTTTGATAAAATACTAACAGTCTTGATTGTAAAAGTTTACCGATATAAATGTTAGCACTTCTCCATAAAAAAGCGTTTTGAATTAATTATTAATGTAGCTGTACAAACTGTAATTTTATCTGTTGCTGTTATAATTATTTTATAAGATTAAATATAATCAGCATTTTTGTCCATTGTTGAAAGTCACAAGTTAACTGTATAGGCGTTCAGTTGTTTACCAGTAGCATATTGATGCAACTGCATGATTGATGCAATGATGGTTCGTGGTCCGGCGGATTACAGCAACAAGTTGGTGCTGAAGTTTGAAATTGCTTTTATGACTGTGTGTGGGCTCTTATTTATGTAACGTCTTGTGTTCTTTAAAGCAGGGGTCAGCAATAATTCTTAAAGATAAATGTAGAGCTATTAATAAACTTTGAACTTGATAAGTGACAAAGAATTATTTGAGAGTGATAACAATGTGCATATATTTAACAATCAAATGCGTTTCAAAGACAAAGCCGTCATCATCAATGATACATGAATGAATTAAAGATATCGGCTTGAATTCTGGCACTTGACCTCGCTCTGGCGCGATGGTGGGGGTGTGGGGAATGGACGTAAGTGGAGAAAATTTTTTTTTCCCAAATCGTTTTCTAATGTTATCTCATCCTTGAACAGAGATGTACCGAATACCGGATGTTTTTAGTCAGTTAGTAGAGGTTTGCTCAAGTGCCAGCTAAACGCACAGATATCTGTAGAACTAACAAGTTATAACTGAGGATGACGTGATATTAATTAATGTTATTGTAATCATAATTAAAAGAATTTACAGCAATTTTGAGTAACAGTACAAGATTTAAGCAAATAATACGCTGTTTTTTTTGTGAAAAAGCACCATCTTTTAATCCTATTCCGGACATTATGAAAAGAAAAAACAATCCTGCATTACAAGTATTTTGTCAGAACCAGCCATTTTATAATGTGCTCTTATTTTCTTAGTTCTCATAAATCGCATTTAGTATTTAAATCTCTGATGCAAAAATTGGCATTTATTTACTAAAACCAATCCTTAAACTCAAATAAAAGAAAACAAACCTCCTAAAAAATATCTAAACATAGAACGAGAAAATAAACTTTTATTAAAGAAATTTATGTTTATGGTGCGTTTTGATTTTCATTAAATATTTAGAAACGATTTTAAAGCCCAGATTCTATTATTCTATAGATTTTTTTTTAAGTTGTGATTGATTAGCACTTTATACTCTCATTAGCTTCTGCAGAAGAGGTTGTGTATTTGGCACATGGCATGATACGAAGTAAAAATGCGCACTCTGTGTCACAAATCTCGTAGGGCTTCACAATAGCTCTATGTAAAGGTCGATCAAGCCTTGATTCTAAATGAACGACTTAATAATTTTAAAAAAATATTCAGAAACAATAAATACTTTATAAAATTATTTATTAAAAATATTAAGAGTAATTCAGTGTACAAAATTATGTTCACCATCTTCCGGATACACTACCACCAAATCCCCTATTTCCCCTGCCTTTATTATGACCGCCGTAAGTTCGGCCCCATGAACCGTGAACCTCTCCTTGTACTTTGCCATTTCGACTTTCTATCCTCCTGTTTGCGGACGCACTGACACTGGTGCCTCCACCGGGAGCGCGTTCTACTCCGACGTCCCATCCTCCGTTTTTATTAGATCCGGACGTGGCTGCTCCGGGATTCCTTCCGGCGGATGGGGACATTTCTCCTTGTTGAAACCGTTTTACACGGGTCTGTTCTTCTGTTGGTAACGGTGTTACCATGGCGACGACTAGCGCCAAAAATAATATTACAGCAAGAGAAGACATTTTAAGTTATCCGGGTTAAATTGTTTGCTGCAAAATAACAAAAACTAAATTGAAAGCAAGTAAATAAAGTGAACTAAAACTAGAAATTATAATTGGTGAAATAGAGCTATGCACTCGAAAATAACAAGTACAGATGTAACTTATAAATATATAGTACCATTTTTTAAACTAAGCTCTAAAAAAAATATTTGGCGTGAACATGAAATAAATAAATGTAGATATTGTAAAATAGACAAACCACTTGACAAAAATTATTTTAATTAAGCAGTAAAAGATTTAAATAAGCACTTGTAGTCTAAATTTAATTTAATGGTCTAATAGTCTAAAATAAGAAAGTTGAGCAAACATTTACATTTTTTAAAAGACAATTAGTGCATCCAAATTCTTATATTTAGAAAAACCTTTTAAATAATATTTGTACATTTGTTCGGTAGATTTTCGGATCTATATTAAGGGACCGACTTTGAACCTGCTCCACAAAAATGGGGAACACCATTAAAAATTTGAAAATGTTTTAGGTTTTTTCAGCAGGAGATGTAAACTTACATGTGGCGCAGGTGCAAAGTCTGACAATTAATCTACATCCAAAAAACTACCGATTCCAAAAAAAATATTACTGTTTAGTGGATTTTCCATTTTCGACCTTTGTTTAGCGACTGGACTAAATATGGTCCTATAATTTATTTTTTTAATTCAATCAAAATAATTTTCAGTGCAATTTTAATTTGGAAGTTTCGTAAAGTTATTGTAATGGGTCCAAAAATAAAATCTAATTCTTCAAAATATTTATTTCTTTTAAGGTCACCACAATATTTTTTGACTTGGATGAAAATCAAAGCGTATTTACAACAATGCGAGCCGAGAAAAAGTTATTAAATTCGGTCAGCTGGATTTTTTTTTTTGCATGCTCTTTACGATCGACACAAACTACATTTCACGAAAGAACTTAGATGCAATAAATTTTGTCTGCTGTTAACTTATTAATTAGATTATTTGTAAAGGTTGTATTAATTTGATAGAAGAGTAAAAGTTTTAATAGGCTTACGTAACAATTTAAATCAATGTTATTATTTCTGAAAGAAACCAAAGACAATTGGTCATTTCTATTTTTGACCGTGTATTAAAACGGTCTAAATCTGTAGCCATAAAATATTCTGCTGAAAGTCAGATAACTTTTAAACAAAATAATCAATTATCACTTAAAATTTGTATAACTTAAAAACTCGTAATTAGGTCAATGTGTTATGTGAATTTACTATAAAAACCGACTGTATACAATAACAGTTATTTCACATAGATAGGTTTAATACCATCGTTAGCTTCGTTTAAGTTTAGGTTAGGCCCAGCCTAGACCAATATAAGAGATTTAAAATGGTAATGAAAACAAGTGCATAAATCTTTGATACGAAACATTAACTAATCAATTTCAATCATCTGTATTAATTGATTGGTCATTTTATATAAACACATTTCAAACGATATACCACTTTTAATTTGAGCTTATGTTTCCACACGAAACAAATTAAAATTGTAAATGAGAATTATTAACTTAAGAGAAGCAACATATTTTGTCAAATTTGTGTTAAAGTTTTTATAAATACTTATTTTGTGGACTCTATTTTTAATTAATGTCTTCTATTTGTGCAAATAAGAGGATGAATTGCAAAAGTAAAAACAAATCTAAGATGTTAGGAAGATTCGATTCTATGCCCCCACGAACTGTGACAAATTGAAATACTGCCTTTATTAGTCTTATAAGCTCAAAGTTATGTCATCATGCAAAAAAGTATATTTTTATTTTCTATGAAAAAAATAAATAAACATATATTTGAAAATAAAATTGCATGTTTACTGATTTTGTTATGCGTTTTAATTTATTATATTAAATGATGTAACCAAGTATTAAATTAAATTTTTCTAAGAAATGAATTTATGGTTTGTATTTATTCAAATTGTATATACATAATTAATAAGAAAGTGTGTTCTTATACTTACACAATTCAGAATTATCGAATAATCGAGGACTGGAAGAAATCTGATGAAGACACAAAGAGACCGTGGACCTATGCGATACTGATAACCTGTTGTACGGGTCGCATGGTACTATACTTATACTATACGGGGAACCTCGACAGATGTTAAAAAAGCTAAACAATTTATAAATCCACTCCATTGTTTATTTTATTTATCTTTAGACTTTGAAACGATTGCGTAAATGTATATTTATAGGAACGATAAGAACAATACCTCCTTTATCTACGTAAAATACAGCCTTCACCACATATTAGATTAAATATGAAATCTATGTATATACGCAAATAGTATTTAATTGTTTTAATTTGAACATTTTCATTGTTATAATTTATTTGTACCAGATATTTTACTTTGAAACATTAATTTCATATACAACAAATATTATTAGATTTATGTTTTTTGAAAGTTCCTTTACGCGGCTTGCGGTAGGAGTTGAAAAATAGAAAATGTAACGCTTAACGAAAAACCGTTATCAAATTGGTTGCTATGATAATGACCGAACACATTCAAGAAACATGTGTTTTGGTTCATGAATTTAAGATAGGAGACGTTCGGTTCCGTCAGGCGAAGTTAGGATATTATAGTCAAGCGATTACTATTAAAAGTAAGTTAAATTATCTGACTATTGCAATTGTGTAATGTAGAGCATCCACGTCTGGATCTAAAAATAAAAAAAATAAAAAAACGGAGGATGGGACATAGGAGTGGAGGCACCATTGTCAGTGTGTCCGCAAACAGGAGGATAGAAAGTCGAAATGGCAAAGTACAAGGAGAGGTGCACGGTTCATGGCGCCGGACTTAAGGCTGTCCTAATAAAGGCAGGAGAATTAGGGGATTTAGTGGTAGTGCATCCGGAAGATGGTGAACATAATTTTGTACACTGAATTACTGTTAATATTTTTAATAAATAATTTTATAAAGTATTTATTGTTTGCGAATATTGTTTATAAACTATTAAGTCGTTCATTTAGAATCAAGGCTTAATCGACCTTTACACAGAGCTATTGTGAAGCTCTACGAGATTTGTGACACAAAGTGCGTATTTTTGCTTCGTATCATGCCACATGTCAAATACACAACCTCTTCTGCAAAAACTAATGAAAGTATGTAAAAGCTAATCTCAACTTTAAAACAATCTTTGGAATAATAATTACAGATCGTAATCACTGTAAATCGTTTCTAAATATTTAAAACGAGAATAATGAAAATTAAAACGCACCATGAAAGTAAATTCCTTAAAAAATAGTTTATTTTCTCTCTTTATGTTTAGATATTTTTTGAGGAGGTTCGTTTTTAAAATTTGAGTTTAAGGATTGGTTTTAGTAAATCAATGCCAATTTTACATCAGAGATTTAAATACTAAAATGCGATTTATGAGGACTAAGAAAATAAAAGCACACTATGAAATGGCTGGTTCTGACAACCTGCTTGTAATGAAGAATAGTTTTTCTTCTTTTTCTTAATGTCCGGAATAGGATTAAAGATGGTGCTTTAGCACGAAAAACTTATTATTTGCGTCATCCTTGTACTATTATTCAAAATTGCTGTAAATTCTTTTAATTATGATTACAATAAAACTAATTATTATCACGTCAACCTCAGTTATAACTTGTTAGTTGTAGTTCATGTATCATTGAGGATGAAGGCTTTTTGATTATTAAATGTGTGCACATAGTTATCACTCTTAAATAATTCTTTGTCACTTGCCAAGTTCGAAGTTTATTAATTTATTTATCTTTACATTTATCTTCAACAATTAATTATTGCTGACCCCTGATTCAAAGAACACAAGACTTCACATAAATAAGAGCCCACACACAGTCATAAAAGCAATTTCAAACTTCAGCACCAAATTGTTGCTGTCATCCGCCGGACCACGAACCATCATTGCATCAATCATGCAGTTGCATCAATATGCTACTGGTGAACAACTGAAGCACTGTACAGTTAACTTGTGACTTTCAACAATGGACAAAAATGCAGATTATATTTAATCTTACAAAATAATTATAACAGCAACAGATAAAATTACAGTTTGTACATTAATAATTAATTCAAAACGCTTTTTTATGGAGAAATGCTAACATTTATATCGGTAAACTTTTACAATCAAGACTGTTAGTATTTTATCAAAGTTTAACTTTTAATGCAGTGATATTTTTCGGTTACATTTTTTAGTGTTCGTAGAAAATCGAAAGACAGTAATAGTCCTGTGGTTATTTTAAAGTATGATGTAAAGTCTAGGTTTTAAACTCAAACTACAATTTAAATCAAATTCCATGTCTCCTATAGCAATACTTGCTTTACTATTTATTTTCCATCCAGTTAATCATCTAACATCATGCTTGATTTTATGTAAAAGAGTCTCACCATGACTAACTATTACTAATGAAATATGTAGCCCACTACAATAAAGAAGATATTAGGATATTATTATTTGGTAAAGAATAATATCAGTCCTTATTCCATACATTTTCTTTCATTCAAAAAATATAAAATACATTTGTACCTAAATAATAAATACCTATGTTTTAAAATACACTTATAAGGAAAATTGCTATTACAAAATTCAAATGAGCTAATTTTTTTGGGCTAAGTCTTGCCAAACGATGCTTTAGTTTTTGACAGAAAAAAATAAATTTAAAACTTTCAACCTAAAATGTATGGCGTAATCGGTGAACAATTTTTAAATTTTTTATCCTTTTGTTATTTTTTATTTTACGAATTTTCATTTATGGCGCTTGACATATGAAGTTCACTTTAAAAGGCTTAAACACTGTTTCAATTCGATAAGTCAAGTGTTTTATAACAGCAACCCTACAATAATTGTACAAATCCTAAAACAAATCTAAATTTGATTTAGATTAATTTGAAAAACTGTCCTTATAATAACATTTTAAGTTCCTTCGTAGATTAGGAGAAAACGTTGATTAAAATACATTTTCAAATATTTCATATTAGACCAGAATAATAGACTTATATTAATGTAGTACTAAAGCAAAGATAATTGTTTGTTGCTATGGTAATGAATATAAAATATCATAACTCGATTTTAATTACTAAAAAAATTCCTGTATAGCGTCATTTACTTTAGAAAAATCTCGAATTAGTTCGCAAGTCTGTATTGTATAAAAAGGTTTCAATTTGCAATTATCTTTTAATTATTTCAGAAATGGAGCTAATAAATAATAATAAATCTAATTAATTCGATTTTGGATTACTCTTGCAGTCTATTAGCCTATGACAAAGACGTAAATTGTAGTATGCAATTAATTTTCTATCAACTGATTAGTTTATTTTAATCAAGAACTTAATAAACACGCTTTGGGGAATTTTTAGTACGTGGACTTTAAGATTAATCTTCTTCGAACTTATTAAAAAATATTGTCATACACTTTATGCGAATATGAATTACGTATTAAGTATAATATTTTATTAATTGTACTTGCATTATTACAATTGTACAACAACACAACATACTATGATTGTAAGTTTACATTGTTGTTATAGATGTAAACCCACATGACTGTAGGGGAGAATGGGGGAATCCCGGTAGTCAGGTAGCCCCGGTAGGTTGTGTATTGCCATTCTGACAATATTCTTTCAATGTCTGATGGGTGCTGCGATATAGTGGCGTTCTGGTGAACTAAAATTGCAAACGCCGCCATTACCGAGTCAGTAGTTTTGGTTTGACGACGCTCTGAATTTTCAGGATGTGTTTATTATAATTTTTGTCTGTTTTCAACTCATTGTAAGTACCATTTGCTTTTAAATTCAATTATTCTTACAAATACCATATGTGGTATATTTTGTTAGCTTCAATTTAATGTAGTATTCGTATAGTTTTAAAACTTCTGTCAGGGCCTTTAGGTTAGTTTTCGTTAACCAGACCTTTTGGGTAATCCCGGTAGATCACGATGGGGTAATGGCAGTAGCTTACCGGCGCTCCCCTAAACAGACAGTAAAACTATAATAAGCCAAATAATATATATTTTTTACGTTAGGCATAGGCTAATACATTTTATGGCTCTGTTGCAGATGCCAAGAAACTATAAACGTAAGACTACCAGGGGGAGCTGGGGGGAAGAAACCCTAAAAGAAGCTTTGAAAGCAATAGAAAATGGATCATCAATAAATGCAGCTAGCAAACTATTTCAAATTCCATTCAGCACTCTTCAAGAGCGTAAACAGAAGTCTAAACAGACAAAACCTATGTTAGGGCGCAACAGCACCTTTTCCTTGGAACAAGAGGAGGCTCTAGCTACCAGAATCAAATATTTGTCTAATATTTTCTACGGATTGTCAACTCATGAAGTAAGGCGAGTGGCTTACGAGTTCGCGGAGAAAAATAATATACCTCACAGATTCCCACAAAATGAGCGTTTGGCAGGCCGAGACTGGCTATATAATTTCTTGAAACGGAATCCCTCTGTGGCTACCAGAAAACCCGAAGCCACGAGTATCAACAGAGCTACTGCTTTTAGCCGTGAAAATGTAAAATTATTTTTTGATAATTTAGAACAGGTTTATGGGAAAACTATATATTCAGCAGATCGCATATACAATGCAGACGAGACCGGAATAACTACCGTTCAAGAACCTGGTACCATTTTGGCTACAAAAGGGAAAAAAAGAGTAGGATCCGTTACGAGTTGGGAGCGGGGTAAACTTGTTACGGTAATGTGTGCGATGAGTGCGGCGGGAAATTTTGTACCCCCCATGTTTATTTATCCGCGCAAAAGGATGAGTCCCTTGCTGAAAAAGGATGGTCCACCATGTGCCATATATGAATGTTCCCCTAAGGGCTGGACAAACGAAGGCCTATTTGCAACCTGGCTTAAACATTTTGTACAGCATACAAAATCGACTGTGGATAATCCAACACTATTAATATTAGACAATCACAACAGCCGTACAACTCTAGAGGCTTATGATATATGTAAGGCCAATGGAGTCACCATAGTGTCATTACCTCCGCACTGCTCCCACCGACTTCAGCCTCTCGACGTTACGTTTTATTCACCCCTTAAAGGGGCATTTAAAGCAGAGTGTGACCGGTACATGAAATCCGAGAGGCTGGTAAGAATTACCCCGTATGAATTAGCAGTTCTTTTTAACCATGCATATTCAAGAGTGGCAACCGTTGGAGTTGCTGTGTCGGGTTTTAAAGTAACTGGTATTCACCCTTTAAACCCAAACATTTTTTCTGATGTTGACTATTGCGCTGCAGATGCACTTTTAGATGGACCAAACCTGACTCTTCCAGTTGTTGAAAATGACGAGGTGGAAATAGAGACCAGGGGAGCAGCTTCAGTGGCACTGAGCAGTGCTGAGCACCAATCCTCACAGCCAGAGGTCAGTGACCAAGTTTTGAATGTCACATTTGAGGACCTAATCCCCCTTCCATCAACGTCTTCTGCTCCTGCAAAATTCAAACCAAGGGAAAAGCAAAAATCGTCGATTTTGACGTCAACACCTAAAAAGAAAGAGTTAGAAATTGCAGCAGAAAAAAGGAAGAACAAGGAATTAAAAAAAGAAAATGCAGAACTAAAGAAACGAACAAAAGATCTTTTTCGTCAGTTAGATTTACCAATGCCTACAAAGTCTATTAAAAAAGAGAAGACGGTTCAAAAAAAGAACTTCAAGCCTAAGAAAAATAAAAACAAGAAGATTAAGAAAGACTTCTCAGACTCCGACGATGAAGATGCAAATGGGCCTATTGACGAAAGAATTCTTTGTGACGATGATGAAATGGATGATTTACCAGGAACTGAAAATGAAAACACATGCTTTGTATGTGGTGAGTTTGGTCAAGATGGAGAAATATGGTACCGATGTACAGGCTGTGGCATTTGGGTGCATTCGTTGTGTAGTGCAGCGGATTCACCAGAGGCATTCCTATGTGACAAGTGCATTAAGGGCTAATATGACTGTCCCACTTAGGAGATTAAGATTTTTTATCATGTAATATCATAAAAAAAATATCATTTAATATCTTAGATTCTAAAATATATTTTTCCATTACTCTTCAAATGCAATTAATACACGCAAAGTCTGATTGTTAAGACTGACATTTATTCAACTTATGTTCCTAATATTGTTATAGTATTTCTTATAAATAAAGAGAATTGAGTGTTTTTATAACAAAATTGTTTATTATTTATTACATCCTCTAAAATAGGGAGTCAAATAGCTATTCAATATAACATTTTTATATAAAACATTTTATCCATATAAAATACATGGCCAAATACTCTACTGTCATTACCCCAAGGGTCGGGCAATACCGGTAGATGTAATAGACATAGTTGTTATTTTTTTTTATTTTGTATTTAAGTGTTAGACATGTAAGATATTTATGGTGTAAACTAGACATTCTAATCTATAAAGGAAGATATAAATAATATGTTTGCATTCGTTGAATGGCATTTTATGAGGGGAATTGCTTAACGTACCGGCATTCCCCCATTCTCCCCTATCTTACACAAATAGTGGTCATGACCCGTGATGAACTACGAACAATACTAGGCCTAGTGACGCTAGGTGTCTGTGACTGGTACAAAAATATCGTCGCCAGGTCCCGCATATAATGACATATGAACTGTGACTCAGTGACTGACAAAAACACAGTTGGCTTTGGCTTTGTTGGCTGGGCTTCATTCAGTCGCAGAGAAGGAGGCATTGACCGTGCAGGAAAATGTTAAGTAAAAATTACATGCTTCTACTTATTGGTATTGGTTTAACGACAAATATCGTGGTTTACGGGTAAAGGGTTAAGTAAAAGAATACTTTACTTTGTATACAGCAGTCTAAGCCAAACATTATTTGTTTTTATATTTTGTTATTTATTTATAGACAATGAATTTAAAAAGTAAAAGAGAGATTAAAGTTTTTTTTTCAATATCGAAGACAAAGATTCGGCTACATTACATGGCTATATCGGCTAATTAATAACTATAACACTATAATAGAAAGCACCAACCTCAATCTAAATAAACATAGTACATTTGTTATTATTAAAAATATACCGTCATCACATACTGTGGTGAGAATTGCACATTTAACTAAGCGACCATAATATTATATTATGTCCGTGACTAGAAAGAAATTCGTTTATACTAGATGTCACAGACTTTAGTAACTGCTATTTTTTTGTCACAGTAACAGTTAGTTGTCACCGATATTTAAAAGTTACAGATTTTGGCAACTCTACTTTGATACAAAAGGGAAAGGTGTTGGACGAGCCGAGTTGTGAGAACACCAAAACGAGGGGAAACACAGAGCGATGTCGATGACTTTCTACGGCAGTAAAAACCTGTCGTGTGAGAGACGACCTTGGAAAACGTGATCTACACAAACAGCAGAGCACTATACCAAATACATTATTTAAAAAATAGCAGCTTTCATATTAGATAAGTCAGCTATCATCAGAATTCTAAATTTTTATGAATTATGACAAAGTTTGTTTTAATTCTCGTAATTATGCTGAATGGTTTAGTAAATTAGAATTTTGTTCGTCTTCCATGAATTATTTAAGAAAATAACGCAACAAACATATACTAAAACACACTTGGATTCGGCTTTCCTGCCAGTCTGTGGTTTTATGTTTATTTTTTGCCAATATTATTATATTAGTGACTCTGGATCTCTCCGAGTCGCAAATTTTAAGATGTTTCATTTATTTTAGCACATTTTGTAATTTAATTTTACATGGAAGTGGTTTTAGTAAAATGCAATCAACAGAATTCAGTGTTATTATTTAGTAATTAATGTTCAATTTCGTTATTAGTTACTAAACATTTTCCCGCCTTTCCTGCAGAACAAACTTCATTATATTATCAACATTTCCAGTCTTTAAGGGTGTCGAGATTTTGTAAACTGTTTCCAGTTGATGTTAAGGTTACATCGTTGTTGTAAATAAAATATACAAATTATAGTTTACGCTGTACTTATTTTGATGAAAATGTTAAAAATTATTGTCAAATTCAGTTTATAGCAATGACTACATATCAATTGAACATATCTACATATCTATTATTTTCCGATCAGAAATGGGGGACTTTCTGATGATGAGATACATTCTCGAAACGCGTCAAAAACTTTAAACAAGTTTTAAACTAAGAGGTTCACTGACGGAAAATAAAAGGTATTGTACTTTATTTATATACAGTGTGTCCCCCCGAACTCTCTGGACCCCTTTTGTGGATATGTTCCTGGGATCCAGACAAACATATTTCACAATATAAACATGGGGCTTATTTTTCCGTCTGTCTGTATGTGTTTTTTTACAAAATACTTAATATTTTTGGAAGTAGAAAATATATTGAGCTCAAACTTTGTATACCTATTTTTTGCGTAAATTTTATGACTATACAAAAAATTAGAACACTATTTTAAATAGTTTAAAATGGCGGCCGTTTATAATTTTTAATGTCAAATATCTCAAAAACCGCTAACTTTTCGAAAAAGTTACAAGAGACAAAATAAACTTTTTTATTGACAAACACAATGGTTGTTTTATTTCGTCTGTAGCTCAAAGGATAACAGAGATATTGACAAAAAAAAGGAAAATTTGATTTCTTGGTAGTTGTCAACAATAACCAGAATTACTCTAGAAACAAAATATTTTAAAGTGATTTGGGTCAAATATCACAAAAATTACTGCAGTTACTGAACAGGAACGAATTTAATTAAATGTATCTGCTAATTTTACGTAAATTAAATTTTACACCTTAATTAACGGCCTACATATTTCAATAGGGATTCGTTTCTGTGAGTAATCTAAAACACGGGTGAGATCTTTCGCCAGCTGTAACTCTCTAACAAAGCATTTCTGGACCTATCAATATATGAACTTTTTCATTATTTTTTGGTAGTAGAATCAGCTCAAAAAGTGCTCGGAACATTATCCAAATAACTTATTATTCTAGCTCATAATAACTTTAAAATATATTGTTTCTAGAGCAATTCTGGGTATTGTTGACACTACCAAGAAATAAAATTTTCCTTTTTTGTCAATATATCTGTTATTATTTGAGCTACAGACAAAACCAAAAAACCATTGTGTTTGTCATTAAAAAAGTAAATTCTTTTGTCTCTTGTAGTTTTTTCGTAAAGTAAGCGGTTTTTGAGATATTTGACATTACAAATTATAAACAGCCGCCATTTTGAAAATATTAAAAATAATTTTCTAATTTTTTGTACAGTTATAAAAATGTATACACCAAATAGGTATGAAAAGTTTGAGCTCAATATGTTTTATACTTTTAAAAATATTAAATATTTTGTAAAAAACACATACAGACAGACAGACAGACAGACGAAAAAATAAGCACCGTAGTTTATATTGTGAAATATGTTTGTCTGGATCCCAGGAACATATCCACAAAAGGGGTCCAGAGAGTTCGGGGACATCCTGTATATTAGTGATCTGGATACTAGAAAAATGAATTCACAATACTATTAGTTAATATTAGTTATAGTACTTCTTTTATAATCGAGATATTTGTGCTCCATAGCTGATATCTATAATTTTTGTGTAGCAGAAGCATTTATTATTTATGCTAATTTTTATAGTAAAAACTTCTCTTTTTAAAGCGTAAAAGGTACTAATTTTTGCAAATAATTCTAGTTTAGGTTTTTTTTAAATAAGGTAAAGTACGCAGTTATTTTACCAACAACAACAGCATACGTTCGCTTACAAAACTGACCCCATTCGAAGGACACATTGTAAGGACACATCAATTCCAATTCTCTTCTGGACATCGACAATTCACGAATGATTATATCACGTCCCTTAAAATTATACGAACTGAACAGGAAAACTAATCAAGTAACGAAGGAAAATATCCAAACCAAAAGAAATATCAACAGAGAAACTCTACTAGCAAAATTCCATCCGATGCTTATGTTAAAACTATAAAAAGACAATGTAAATCTAAAAACAAATAGCTTCAGTAAATCCAGAAAGAAAAAAACAGCAGGAATTAAATCAAGACACCACAATACCAAGCAAAAGATTCATTCAACAAAAATTAAATCCTAAGTAAATCCAGTTCCTGGTTTCTCCTGTTCCTCAAAGGAGCCGCCTCAGGAACAACAGAAATAAGTCTTATCACGCAAAATGCGGGAATAATCAAAATTATTGACATAGGTGTGTCAAAACTAAGTCAAAACAAAAATTTAAGGTCTTGTTATAAAAAGGTATTAATTTGTTTTAATCAAAATTGTGTTAATTGTTTTGCACATTTAAATGAAAATGTTGAATTTGTTACAGATAATAGTAATAACTTTAGAGACGTTTAATTATTTTATGTTTATTAATCACACAAGAGAAGTAATTAATGCAAAGTTAGAAATAGTTTTTTAGCTTTGTTTTATAGAAGCTTCATCTTCTGTGAACATGAAAACAAGAACTAAGCTGTTATATTTTAAACTTGTAACTGTTTTCACATTTAGTACTAGGACGTTTTAGATAACATGGTCACAACAAACGAATATATTTAGATAGGGTTTAGATATCCCAATACAATAAAAATTAATTTTACTAAATTCTTACATACTATAAGCTAAAATTATTTAATATTATTCTTAAATAATTTTAGGTTTAAATGTTTAAATAATAATTTCAAATGTTTATCTAGAAAATAAACATAGCATAAGAAATAGAAGAGGGGTTGTTGACGGATTGGGGTCAAGAGTGAAAATCATTACTGGAAATTTAGATGATTACGATGTTCAAAGTATGACAAGTTGATAAAAACATTAAACACAATCAGTTTAATATTTCAACTCAAATTGCATTTCAATATTCAGTTAGTACGGATATAATTGTAGAATTTAATAAAACCATACAATTTTAATGAATTAAAGATTAAGTTGTCATTTGTAAATAAAAAACTGTATGATTTAAAAGAGTTAGAACAATATACAGATTTATTAAATCAATTAAATATCTTTTTATTGCATTCTGTTAAGACATAGAGAATTCATTTACATTTTGTAAGTTAGTAGTACACCACTTTAATATAATTTCCACTAAGGATTTATTTAACGACATTTAAAAAAGCAA
Source organism: Philaenus spumarius (assembly GCA_018207615.1). Classification (NCBI taxonomy): domain Eukaryota; kingdom Metazoa; phylum Arthropoda; class Insecta; order Hemiptera; family Aphrophoridae; genus Philaenus; species Philaenus spumarius. The sequence continues at coordinate 301,477 of JAGFPH010000872.1, forward strand.
ATATTATAATAATAAATTGCCATTAGAACAGAAAATAGAAAATATTTGGGTTTAAAAAACGTTAGAAGTAAGTTTTGTTGTAAAATTAGTATGAAAAAGATTGTATCGAATAACCTATTGTAGAAGAATCTGATTGTTATATTTAGATATTCTGTTATATACCGACAAAATATGAATCAGGTTATGCAACTGTTATTCCTAGAACAATATATCTGTTAATATCACATCATAAATTAGGTAAATTAAGATTTTGAGGTCTGGATAGCAATTGTAAAAACAAAATCCATTCAAAATTTCTATGCTCTTGTGGTCAAATATCCCTTCATAAACTTGACTTAGAGACATCCATTATTCAATCAGGAACAGCAAACAACTGTAAATATACTGGGTTGGAGTATATTTACACTTAATTAATAATATTTGTCACACAAGTTTGAAATCCAATATGCATATTATTATTCGCATTTATAACAACAGTTTCAAGTTTAAAATAAAACAGCTCAGTTGTTGGTTTTCATTTACACAGCTGTTAAAGATTCTTTAAAACAAATATAATGTTTGAAATATTGTTTAAAAAATAAAGAAATATTTTTGGAGTAAATTTAATTTTTATATTTACAATAAAATGTGTAGTAATATTAAAAAGAGAAATTATTTTGATGAATTGTTGTGTATCGGTTATTAAGGAAATACTGTACATAACTATTATACAGCATCAAAACTCTTTGTTATTTGCGGTATACTGCAGTATTTTCAAATCATGTTTAAAGATAGAATGTAAAACAACGAATTACAAATCTTTATGTTATACAAGTGGAACTAGTAATGTTTCGTTATTGCTTGATTTAATTTTAAGGGTAGTTATTCCATTTACAGTAAACCCTTTGACTTAAGTTGTCGAATTTAAAAAGATTTGTATATGAATTAAGAATTATTTATTTATTTTACATTTATAGTATGTAAAAATTTAGTAAAATGTATTTTTATTGTATTGGCGTTTCTACCCCATTTAAATATATTTGTTTGTTGTAACGACTTTCTCTAAAACATCCTAGTACTAATATGTGAAAACCGTTACAAGTTTAAAATAAAGCAGCTTAGTTGTTGTTTAGAAGATGAAGATTCTGTAAAACAAAGCTATTGTTTGAAATTATTTTTAAATAATTAAGAAATATTTTAGGGGTAAACTTAATATTTATTACTTACAATAAGGTTTTTAGTAAAATTATTTTTCTACAAAAAAAGAGACATTTGTTTGATGATTTATTGTGTATCATTCTAATTATTAAATTGTGTACTATTATAATTATCAACAAACTTCTTTGCGATACACAGTAGCCTACTTGGAAATAACCAATGCCAATTATTGATTAAACATGTTTTAGGATAAGAATGGAAAATAACCAATTACAAATCATTATGTTATATATACAAATATTTATTTTTAGTGGGAACACAATTAAAGTCTATTTACACAGTATCAGTTCACCATTTGCCAGAAACACTGCCTCCATAAGTTCTATCTCTCTGTCCGTTATTTTTGCCTCCGTAGACGCGATCCCAGGAACCATGAACTTCTCCTTGGACTTTGCCGTTTTGGCTTTCTATCCTCCTGTTGACAGACGCTCCGACATGGGTACCGCCTCCAGGAGCACGGTCCACACCGACATTCCAGCCGCCGTTTTTATTTCCAGAACTGGAGCCTCCGGGATTGATTCCAGAAGGTGACATCTCTCCTGGCTGGAACCTCCTTACTCGGGTGTGTTC
>JAGFPH010000872.1:303643-330579 GCA_018207615.1 Philaenus spumarius
TTTTGTCTGTCGTTAAAAAAGGAAAATATTTTGTCTCTTGTACATTTTTTGTAAAGTTAACGGTTTTCAAGATATTCCACGTTAAAAATTTGTAACGGCCGCCATTTTGAAAATTATAAAAATAAATTCTTTGTGTTTGGTATACTTGTTAATCGTAACATATAAAATGCTTATTCCAAATTTGAACTCGATATCTTATCTATTTCCAGAGTTACAGTGAGTTTTTGTAAAAAAACAAAATGGCGGATTACGGCTAAACTAAGCCGAAATCGAAAAAATGTTATACTACATTTTCGACTTATTTTTGCATGTAGAATCAGGTCCTGTATAGCCCATCACACATTTTTGTAACACCCTGTATAAATATATTTTTTCAAAGTATTTTCTTTCAAATGTCGTAACACTTATAAATAAATAAATCTAATTCAAATTCTTACTTTTGATACGTGTCCGAAACCCATTTATCCTGTGCTTATTTCCAAGAACACATTATGTAATATATTTTTGTAGAAATTCTTATGTTTTTCAGCACTGGTATTAAGATCAAATTAAAACTATATCAAAACAACAAAAACATGTAGTTGCGTAATATAACCAATATTAATTTAAATGTTAATTAATTTATTAATTTTTAAATGTTTCACTTAATATTTTTACACAAGTTTCAAATAATCCAATATGCCTATTACTATTCGCATTAATTAACACAGTTTCAAGTTTAAAATCAAACAGCTTAGTTGTTGCTTTTCATGATCAAAAAAGATGAAGCTTCTGTAAAACAAAGCTAATGTTTGAAATTATTTTTACAAAATAAAGAAATAATTTAGGGTAAATTTTATATTTATTCTTTACAATAATATGAGTAGTAAAATTTTGAGAAATTTTTTTGATGATTTATTGTGTATTAGTTACTATATATTTATTATATGTTATCAAACAACTTTTTGAGACCCTTAAATTAACATTTCCTATTTTAGTTCTTTGCGATACACTACATTTTAAATAACCAATGCTAATTATTGATTATAAATGTTTTAGGATAAAAATGGAAAATAAACAATTACAAATCATTACGTTATATATACAAATATTTATTTTTAGTGGGAACACAATTAAAGTCTATTTACACAGTATCAGTTCACCATTTGCCAGAAACACTGCCTCCATAAGTTCTATCTCTCTGTCCGTTATTTTTGCCTCCGTAGACGCGATCAAAGGAGCCATGAACTTCTCCTTGTACTTTGCCGTTTTGACTTTCTATCCTCCTGTTGACAGACGCTTCGACACGGGTACCACCTCCAGGAGCACGGTCCACGCCGACATTCCAGCCGCCGTTTTTATTTCCAGAACTGGATCCTCCGGGATTGATTCCAGATGGTGACATCTCTCCTGGCTGGAACCTCCTTACTCGGGTGTGTTCCTCTGTTGGTAATGATGTAGCCATGACGACGAATAACGCTAAAAACAATACAGCAACGGGGGAAGACATCTTGGTTGTGTTGATTGCTGTAGAACAAAATAACAAATAAGATGTTTTATAATAAATAATTAAACCAAATATATTAAACCTACCAGCTAACCTCGATTATACTAAAGTATTAAATAAAAAATAATTTATAATAACCTTTTTTTCACTGTTCTTTTTAAGTAGAGAAATATTCTGGACCGCATAAACGTCTCCGAATTCGAGTCAAGAGACACTTAAAATTATTAACTATTTTGAGTGTGATAGAATATTACATCGATATTCTAAATCAGAACATTTTATAAATTTTTTTACAAACATTTTATAAAATTTTGAAGTATATGCAAGTATTTTTTCCGTAATAACATGCAATAAAATTATGTGTAATTGAAAAACTAAAATGAACTTACAAAAACCTGAAGTAATTGCTCATTTTTAAATTAGTAGCTTTTGTTTTAAAGAAATCTCTAAAGTAGAATAAACCGATGGTTTGGGAGAAAATTTAACTTGCTGTCACACATATACATTGTTTCATTAATTTATTAACTAATTAATAAATTTATAAGCAAATATACTACGTATACAGTTGGGCATTAATTTATAAGCAACATATACTATTCTATAAATTATCAAATTCTCTCAACCAGATTTTTAATATCAGTACTATTTCTGGAAAATTCTGTTTTTTATTTTTTCATTTGAAAGAGTTATCTTTATAAATATGCAATTAGTTATAAGTTTATAAACTTTAAAAGAATTGAAAACATACATAAAAACTATAAATCGATACATTAATATAGTAACATATTTATAAATTTGATAAATTAATTAAACTTTTAGAAATAAAGTAAGGATGTACACTGATAAAACTTTACAATGTTACAAAGATATGAAAAGGTATTATGATAAAAATCCTTCCCAGGATATAGTGCACATATTATAATATTTCCGATTCCAAAATATTGCAGCAGTTTTAAATAAATTAAATGTTATTAAAACTGAATAATCGCATGTATACTTTTAAGCGATTAAATACAAGAAAGTAACAGTTTTAACAAATTGTATTAATATTTTGTAGATAAAATTATTTTAATTAAACAAACCAAAACTCACTGAATTTCAGAACTTGTATTTATATAAATAAAATGTTATACATATTTGTATTCGACTTAAACCGGTAAGATTGCATACTTACTCAATATAGTGAAATATTCTCTGTAATGTCTGAATGTACTCTGATGGTAAGACCACGGAACCATCTGTTTACATACTGTTGTACCTGGCCCAGTTCGAAGAACTACAGACGGAGGGAAACCACAGTGAGATGTCTTTGACCTTATGCGCGAGTACAGCTTCCTTGTCTAGAGCAATAACACGGAAATCCCTGAACTTAAATGAATTCGCATCATGTTTCTTTTTTGTTTTAAGCTTGTACTGGAATCGCAATGCAATGTGTAGCTGTCTGAGCAAAAGGAAACTAATAGGTTTTACCATTAGCATTAAGTGTAAGCTGAGTCTTTAATCATGGCATTAACATTTAATAGAATCTAGATCGTATAAGGTGATTCTCTGTGATTTATGCCGCCTAGCTTAGTTTTAATGTTGTTTAACAAGTGTATAGAAATAAGGCGTTATTTCTGGTTTTGTACCAAAGATTGAAAAAACGTTTGATAAAAAATGTTTATTTTTGGAAAAAAATGTTGTGAAAACTTGGCCGTTTTAAAATTGTGATATCATCGGCCATTTTTTCGATATGGCGGAAAAGTTAAAAATTACGAATTTAAACACCAGTTTTTAAAAAGTAAAATGACTTATTTTTGCAAAGAATTCTATTTTAATGTTATTTAACAGGTTTCATCGATAATCAGAACTCGGTCATTAATGCATATTTCAATTTAAATGTGTTCCTTTGATGGTACGACGATAGAAAGATGTAACTCTATTATTCAAGTTACTTACAATTGATTGTATAAATATAGTTTAGTAATTAGGCCTAATTTCACCCCATCCTTTTCGTCCTCTAATGGACCCACCTTGAAATAATTATGTCAAATATAATCGTATGCAATTGGTAATCATCCGGAAATCCTCATAATGACTCCTAATCCTAATGGAAGCTATCTTTAGTTATTGTTATCGCATACAATTTATATATTATCAAATATTTGCTAAGTATTATTAAAAGTATAGAATTAAATTTTAGGCAGGAGTATATATAAAGAGTGAGGCAAAAGTCTGGAAACCTGTTCGTAATTTATCAGTTGATTAATATGGCAGTTTAAAACTTTCAGAAATTGTTATGGATAAATAAATTTAACTTTTGGTTATAAAAATGAAAATTTACCCCTTTTGTATGGGTTGCAAGTCAAAAATTTTAAATGGCAACCTCCATAATGTTTCACCTTCATAATTTTAATCCTCTCATTATGACGAGAAAAATAGTGTAAAAAATATCTCTTTATAAAGATCCAGTCCGAAATGGTGGCTGGTCAATGTTCAATTTTTACTGGTATTCTTAATTTTTAAGCGTTAAGGTTTCAGCAATGAATAGTTAAACAACTACATTTATTTTCTTAAAAAAAAAACATCACACAAAATACAGAAATACACATAATTACAACAAGAATTTCTATTTCTTACAACATTTTTCATTTTCAACTGATAAAACTGAAATTCTTGATAACAATTAATAATATCACGACACTAAATTAGGCTGTAGTAATATCAAATTAATTAACATAACGGACTGTTATAAAATTAAAAACAATACAAAAAAAGTGTTAGAAAATGTGTTACGTGGACATCTTGTTGGAACCAGGCATTGTGAAAGTTTTTGCGGATTAAATTTTGGAGGATAGGTAATATTTGTTGTAGTAACATTTCTGCGTACTTGTCAGAATCTAAATTAATGGTAGGTCATGTAATACACCATTGAAAATCTTATTAAAAGAGAAAAACAATGGCACAATTTAGAGTTTAATATCTTACTTTGTTTTAAATTAATGGACAATCAAAGTTCTGGAAAATAACATACAACCTACTTATTCCTAATATTAACAAATAATTAATAACCTGCTTTGATGTTGTGATAACAATATCATTGTCAATAACTTAAATAATAAAGATGGTTAAAGGAACTTTGAGAACACACTGTATACTTAAATTTATTTATCATCCACTATACAAATGTTAACTAAAATTATGTGATAAATTAAATATTAATAAAAAATAAGTAATGCAGTTTCAGATCAAATTATCCCCAAATTAAATTGTTGTCAATAACATACCGTAGTTATGGAAATAAATAAATTATGTACACTAGAAGAGACAAACACATTTTAATAGTAAATGCTATTTGATATTACTAAATATCACACTAAAATTGCAATAGACATAGATACAATAAAATTATTCATACAGATTGATAGTCAAATATGCAAAGAACAAAACATCGATTACAAAAATAAGGTCAACCAATCGACTGACGAGGACCAATTCAGGTCTGACCAATTCAGGTCCGAGGAGTAGGCTACAAGTACAACATTTTTTAGGCAGATTTTATTGGGAGGCAAAGTTTAGGATGTTGGCATTTAAAACAATTATAAATATATTATTTGACTAAGAAAATACCTGAACAATTAACTACAAAAAAACCTAACTTACAATTGTTGCTCATGAGGCAAACCATGTTGTTTGGCAAACCATTTCATTGAGCGAAAGATTTCATCAAATTAAGAGTTATAGTGAGCTGTTTGTTTTCCACTATAATATCAGTAAAATTAAAAATATGTCACCTGAAGATGTATCAGATAAATGCACACGACTATGTAATGCTTTAACTAACGGTATATTGAAAGACGTAAGTTATGTTAATTTCAAAGAAGAACTTAAAGTTCTCTCAACTATTATGAAGCTCAAGAGACCTTTAGAGAACTTTGAAAATGATAAAAGAATATGGGTTTAAACCTAATGTTAGCGTTGCGCTAAGAATATTGCTAACACTACCTGTGACAAATGCTGATAAAAACGTTGTTACTATCAACACTGTCTAGATATGCCAGAGTGGTCTCGCAACTATTTCCATTGAACATCAGATTGCTGAATCACTGGTTTATAGTGAATTAATAAAGGAATTTGCTTGTGCAAGACAAGACTATTTAACTAAAAGGTATGTAGCGATTCATTACTTTTGTAGTCCTTTTTGCTACTTTAATCTTAGAAAGATTCAGATTGTGAATATAGATTAATTATTTTAAAATCTGTGGACATTTATTTGCAAATAGGTTTATGTAAATATACTCGTGTTTGTTGTGAATATATAAAAATGGTGCGTGAATGTGTTTTATGAATAATTGTGAAGCGGACTTTATGGTTGAGGTTGGCTGTGCTCGCTAATTTCGCTTTTTGCGGCAACACCTCTAGGACCGTTTCTGGTATTATTGCAATTATATTTTTGACAAGCTTAAACAACCTTCCTAATATTGATTTTACAGACCAGGAAAACAACTTACTAGAAAATAAAAATACATAACTTGTTTACCAAGAAAGTTACCGATCCAATGTTAACCTATACAAGAGCAAGGGTTTTTTATCTCAGTATGTGCCTAAACATCACCAAAATAAAACAAAAGCATCTTAAACTTTGCGCGATGTCATCTGATGAAATATTGATCTCAGATATGTACTTGAATTTAAAAACAATTTAAAACATGAATCTTAAATTAAAATAAGCAGTTCTGAATTTTAAAATGGCGACTTAATTTCAAACGTTTAGTGGGAACTTCTATTTATATGGAGTTTGCGATTTTACACAACATTAAGACTCTTGTCTGGAGTGTTTTTCAATAAAATAACCGTTTAAGAGTTACAACAGCTTTAAGTATCAAACATTTGATGATTAACAAAATAAATTGGTAGTTTACAGCGCCTTAATTGTGCCTGATAAATCATTCAACTTGATTCAACCGTAAGGGATTGAAAATGAATGGTCAAATGATAAAAACTTAATTCTAAAAAAAGGCACAAAGTGATATTACGAAGCGGCTACTCGCTTGGCTCCAATTCTAGTAAGAGGGTACAAACATATGTCATACATATAAGTATGCATAAACATCATTCTTTAAAAAATATATATATATAACTTTCCCAATAGATCAACCCACAAAAACTGATTTAAAAACTCTTGTCCCCACTCAGTTTCTCCCTTCTAGTCTTTCTACCTAAATGCTGGTCTACTTAAAAATGCAACTCTGCATTAATTACATCATTCCTAATTGCATAACTACTTACTCTATATTATCTAATTGTGCTTACTAATACAATTCTACTATTAAACATTTATCAACAATGTTTTAGTCTAACAGATTTTCCTAACAACTCATTTCATTTCGTAACAGTGTTATATAAATTCGGAAAATCCACACAAATAGAATATCCAATTTAAAATTGGTAGCCATTTTTGAACGTCTTGCCTTATTTTACATATCAAGAACATATCATTGATAAGCATACAAGAAGTTAGAGAAGGGTGCTTAAAGTTTTCTCCGAGATTAATGGCTCAAGAAATTCCAACGGTGGCTGTTAAGAAACCTTATATTATACCTATTTTAAAGTCTTTCAATTGATCAAAAGTACAACAAACAGAAGATCAAAATTGTATGATTCTATTTAAATAGAAATAATTTAAACCAATAGCACAGGATAGCGATAGTTTAAATTTAGTTTTATGTTTGTAGGCGTAAGTTGTTATTCGGCTATCAAGAATGAAGTAAACAAAACAAATTATAAAAATACACACATTTTCTACTAATTCTAACCTCAAATTCGATCATATTATGTATTATATTGTAGCCTACATTAGTTTTATATATATTATACAAGAACAACCTACAGCCATACATTAAAAGAAGTTCGTTTTGATTGAGTTGTAAACATAACTCCAAAATATAATCTAGGCTAGGTTTTGTTAAAGTATTTCAGATGAAGAGCCAACGTGTCTGAAGTGGGGGTTATTGTTGAGAACTGCTCAATAACATAACATAGGCCTAATAAGTCTTTGTTATTTTACACAACCATGCGCATGCGCTATTTTGTTTAATTACATGGGACGTAAGTACACTCGTTTTTATGGAGCTGATTTGTATTTTTTTTGCGATGTATATTTGGCAAAAGTACTTAAATGTGGTCATCTCATGTATTTTTGTCTCTGATAGTTCAAACTATAATCAGCCTATATATTAAATTGCACCTTTATTAAATTTAACTAATTATTTTGTGTTAGCGTTAGAACTAATTTTATCAATTTCATCTCATTAAACGGTTTATATGTTTAGTAAATTGATTACGAACTTTGCAGTTTTTGACCTTATCGTTGTAGATTAAAACGAACACCAGGGATTATAATGCCAGTTGTATACTTATGTTGTTTTGTAAAATGATGGACCCATTCCGCTGTGTCCCAATATTTTTTCCGTTGCCATAACAACAATAAATTAATGTGTCCTAACCGTTTTGCTAGAAATTTTTAAAATTTTCAATAAACTAAGAAGAAATAAACCTTGTTATAACATAAGAAAGTCCACAAGTGAATGTTTAAAAAAAATCTAACTTTTAATTAAATATTAATTTATTAATTTTGTTAGATTAATCAGCTCAAACATACAAGAGATGTTTTCCTTTTTATGATATTAGTATAAAATGGTTAATTAAAACTTGTTATTGTTGAATTTACGCTCATGGATTTGTCTTGCGTATAAGAATAGATACATATATCAATATAGGTTTAGCTATTTATTTCAATTCAATATCAATAAAATACAAAAAGGAATTAAAATTTTATAAACGTACGCGAGTTCGTTTAACTGTTGGAAATCCCCGTACTATTGGTCCATACAAGGAAGATAATCATCTACATCACACTGTAGTTCCCCTCGGTCTGGTATTCTAAGCACTTGGGCGGGCCCAGAATTATTTAAATACAGCAGATATCTTGGACTTACAATCAGAGTACGTTAATACTTCGCAGAGAAGACATCACTGATAATGTAAGTATATTTATAATCACACTGGATTTGATCAACAAATAAACTTATATGAACCAGAGTTTAGTACGACTTGAACCAAAAACATTCAACTGATTTGTAATGGTTTTGTTTGAGTTAAGTTTAAGAAACACAATTTTATTTTATTTCTAAATATAATTCATTTACTTAAATGAATAAAACCTATCAATAAAAATAGCAGTAATTTGTTCTGTTTAACATACATTGAGGGTAATAACAAAGTTTGCAAAACAAACATTTTCCTTTATTGTTATAATTTCGAAGTAGTCAATGTTGTAACTCATGGTGATGTGTTAGTAACGATTGATAGTATTTCCCACTGTAGAGATTTAACTTTAGGTTGGTAGAGATTAGAAAAAGTAATGAACGTTTATTATTTGATCAATTGTTTAAGGTATACCAATAGTGTAAACAATATGGTATCCCTAAACACTTTGTATACATGCTTTTTTGTGTTAAAGATATATTTCGATAAAATAAATAATTATAATAAACATAAATATCACCATTAATAGTTTATAAATACATATAACACAATGTTAAATAAACTGCAGTTTAACAGATTTATTTTCGACTTAACTAACAAACTATTACATTTTACAGCAACACATCCTAGACTATCAAAGATGACTTCCTACACTGTTATATTGTTTTTGGCAATTTTCGTCGTCTTGGTAACATCATTACCAACTCCTGGAGACAAAGGAGGCTCCAAATCCGGATCTAACGATGACTGGGATGCCGGGTTGCGACGTCTTCCTGGAGGAGGCACACATGCCAGTGCTTCTTTCAACAAGCAGTTTTTTGAAAGCAAAAATGGCAATGTCCATGGAGACGTCAGCGGTTTCTGGCATCGTACTTACGGTGGACCAAACAATGGTGACAGAGACAGAGGAGTTGAAGTCAGTGTTAGTGCAAAGATTTGAATCTACTAATTCTATAATTTGTACATAAATTGTATATAATAAAGTATTTAGTTTAGTTTTTTAAACAGATGTTTTCTTTTCTTAGTAGAACCATTCTGTCATAATAACACAGAAAGCATATCATTTTGAATTTATGGACACTATTTTGAAATTTTTTCAAAAAAAAAAAAATCATTTAATGTTGACATTTGTAATTTATTCAAAAATCATACCAATCTACTAAAATGTAAATTTTGAACTTTTGATATGAGAATAATATATTTTGCTAATTTTTACCTAGTGGAGTTTTTTAAGTTTATATTATTGTTTAACGTGTGTATTTCTACAAAAATGACATCGGACTTATAGCTATAATTTGGAAAGAAGTAATTGCAACGTTGTGTGGTGGTTCGTCAGTGGTGGTAAGATTACACTTCCAAAGTTCAATGTGGCGTCTAATTTCAATAACTCATAACTTCAAATCAGGACTAAGGGTTTTTGATGAAAATTGAAAGGAAGAACAATAAGGGAAAGTAAAATGATAAATCGAGAAAATACTCTTGTTTTATTTTTGAACTCCCAGGACTTCTTATTATTGGCACACTCTTTAGGTAGATTCAAATAACGATATATAATTGATGTGTCTAGTGTTAGTATATTGCAATGAATATGGAACGTTTGCCTAAGCCTGTTTCTAAATTGTTTATGCTGATTTTATGCTGATTTTTAATAAATTTAACTCTTTTGTAATTTCTGTATGAAAACATTTATAAGTTGTAACAACTTTCGTTTTTTTAGTTTTCCCTGTTTTTAGAAGTAGGTTTTAATACTTACCACTCTAGGGATTTAAACAATTTTAGGTTGACAACTTTTAAAAAGCGGTGGCCATTTTCAAAATGTTAAGAATGTTTCTTACTATAATAGTTTACGAAATAACAATGGTGTGAACTATGGTACCATATATACAATTGCCTGTGCAATAATGGAAATATCCGTGGAGAATAACCCGTTCTGGGGCTGTAATACCCTTATTAGGGAATTTCCATAGAAAGATGAGCTATTGCAGGAGCAGGGACTCTAATGGTGAAATTTGTCAGAAGTAGTCAATAATGGTTGCCTGAACACAGTTTGGGGTGCCATTTAAAATGTTATATGTATATTTTTCGCTCTCTAACTGCCGCTTTTTAAGTCAGATTTGGTCCAAATTTGGTTAACACGTTGTTTTCTAAGTGGCTCGAAAGAGTTCGTAAGCCAAAAAATCCATGCTTCTGAAGCAGAATTTGATGACAGGTATTCATGTCCGATGAAATCGAAGTTAAGCAGTAATAATAATATATTATGCTTTAATTACACTTCCTCAAAATTACAACAACGTTTCATAACATATATATACTCTAGTATGGCTTGCAGCCGTCTGCTAGGTTGGCAACAACTATTATTTAATAGAAACAGAAATATAAACTTACTCTAACTTAGACAATCAAAAATCATCAATAAAAACATAAATATAAGTTTTAACAAAAATCAATACAAAAATTAAATTATTAATGACAACAAAGATCAGCATAATATAAAAATATTTTCTTAAGTTAAATTCTTTTATTAATGTCCATCTATAATGCCATGATTTTAAGATACTTAACACAATACACCCCAATCCTGACCATTCATAAAGTCCTTGAACTCTGACAGAGATAATCTTTCTTTGCCCAGATTATGAATCAATTTCACCCATTCTGCCACAAAATGGTAAACATCTTCATTCACCCCCATATTACACAACGAACATAGATACTGTAACTTTTCCCTTCAACCCGCGGTTTAAAATTTAAATGAATTAATTCAGCTCTACACTTAAATGCCCATTGTATTTCCTGCAACTTATATTTATTTTTATTACTATTAAAATTGTGTTTTTCTCCTAGGTTAAAATCTAGACTGGAGTAAATGGTTTGATATTTACCATTTGTTGCTGCTAGTAGACTCTGTTCCCTCTGTTCCAAACTGATTTTATTCAATACGTATTTTAATTAAATATTTTTGAAATTACAGTTACTTTTATCCCACATTTATAAATTCTTGTCTATCTCCCCTTTGTACTTAGACCATACAAATTTCCATTCTCTAAACCATGAAATATTAGAGTTCACTATTTTTTGGATAGCATTTTTGGCAACCTGTCTTCCGGCATAGTTAACACTTCAAACAAATATTTAAAATGTAGCTTCAATGTATGCAAATACACCTTATCTAGTCCCGTTTCCAGATAAATGGCATAATTTAGTGTATTTAAAGGTAAACCTAACAATTTTTGTATAAAAAACCGAAATACTTTTTTAACGCTATTGTATTCCCTATAACCCCAAACTTGAGCTGCATAACTTATTGTTTCTCTTTGGACTGTTTGAAAACATGATAGTTTTACAGTCAGTGGAACGTTTTTAACCCAATAAATTTAGACCAAATTCTCGTAATACAATTCTCGTAGACCAGGTTCTCGTAAGACAAATTCGGAGTTAAGTCAAGCCCTAAATATCTATAACTATTTACAATTTCGATCTGTTTTTCATCAAAAGTCCACCTTTCATTAGTTGCCCACCGTTTCTAAAAACCATTACTTTCGATTTTATTAAGTTTACTCTTAAATTCCATAAGTTGCAATATATATTTAATTTATCCATTATAGCCTGAAGACGTTCTGGCGAGGATGAAACAATAGCTGTATCGTCCGCATAAAGCAGCACCCGAATACAAACCCCATCAATACAACATCCTCCCCACAATGCCTCATGTAGATCATTCAATAAAAGCGTAAACAATAATGGACTCAATAAACTGGATTTCAAAACAATCTGACACACCAGTTCTGCTCCAAACCCCAGCCACAGTTTCTTTGTATAAATGTTGAAGCACTCTCAATATCTTTGTTGATACACTTAAACATGATAAACATGATAGTTTATAAAACAATGCATGCCTATCTATCGTGTCAAATGTTGCGGAGAAGTCCACAAAAAGCAATAAAGTTTATCTTTCTTTTTAGCTAATCGTAAATTAATCACACTTACAAGATTGAATATATTGTCCACGGATGAATAATCTCTTTTAAAGCCGGCCTGATTGATAATTATTAAGAATTTTTTGTTCCAATGTGTAAGTCTATTCAAAATCATCCCGGTAAATCCCTTTGTTAGGGTGTTCATATACGAAATGAAACGATAGTTTTCTACCATATTTTACAAAATAAAATAAAAAGGTGTTTTCACCTTTTTTATACAAAGGGAATATAATAATTTTTTGAACACAAACCGGTACTTTCCCCGTAACAAATATATGGTTGAAAGTGTCCAGTATCTTTATCAAAACACTGCTGGCGAGTTTTTGTATGTTTATCAAAACACTGTCTGGCGAATTTTTAATAAACTCGTATGGTATACCGTCAAATCCAGGAGCTTTGATATTTTTAGCTTTCACTAGTACTATTTTAATTTCTGAAATTGTAAATTTTCCGTCAAGCAAAGAATCAAGCACATACGGCTGCGCATAACTGACCTGCACATCACGAGAGCTAGGGTTAAACAAAGTCCCACTTGGGGGGTGGGTTGGGGGGCCCCAATTGTCCACTTTAATGTTTGCATCTACTCAGAATTGCTTAGTTTTTAATTAATTAATTAATTCACATAATCCCCTAGTATCTGTAACGCGTCTAAATGACTCATCAATTGATCGATTGTAATAATTACGTTTCCCAGCACACAGTATTTTATATTCATCATTTGCCTGTAAATACGCATTTTTGTGTACTGTGAATCCGTTCGTCGAAACAAATCCAACAACTTATAAACCCTATTCCTTAGTTTCGCACAATCATTATCAAACCGTTTTTGTTTTGAAGAACAAACCGCCATTACATTGTTGTAGTCCAGCGTTTATTTTACTGCAAACATTTTTCGTCATGTCTAGTCAATTTAAGTTTTGGCAATAAGGGAAGAATTACTTGTTGTTTATTTAATTGGCCACATTTAACTTTGAAAGAACTGGGAAATGATCCGATCCTACATGTTTATCTTCTTTAACATCTTTAATACAAAATAAACAATTTGTCGAAACTGCCGCATAATCAATTACGGAATTACCTCTGGCATTAACAAAAGTAAATTCTCCATTTTTATCACCACCAGCACAGCTGTCCTACCATTTAACACAGTTAACCCAACGTGTTCCCAAAAATCAATTATTTTTTTTCACGTGAATTAATAATTTTATGTTTAGATTCCTTTAAAAATCTTCTATGATCTGTATATCTGCAATTCGTGCATTAAAATCACCAATAATAATAAAGTTTTTGTCAGAGTTCTCCTATCAGTATTCCCCCTATTGCTCTACCGAAAGCAGCCATTCTGGTCGCATAAACCCACTTTAATTCAAAATTACAAAAATACTTGTTAAAATAATCTACTTCTTGGTCACCAACAAACGTTTATAACAGAATAATTAGATAAACATTAACAACTAAATTTAAAAGTCATTTATTTTTAATTTTGGATTTAAGTCAAACTACATTATAGGATAATACTTTTATACATTCACCAATATCTCTCTGAATTCTTACGCATCGCTGAGAATTGGGCCCACGTCCTCATTGCGAAGGTGCCTTTACCGAATCTTCTTGCTCCTGATTTCCCATGGTTCTTCTGACACTATTCAGTTCAAAGCTAAGCAGTAGATAATTCGAGGCAGCAACGCCAATGAAGCTGGGAGCTGAACGAAGCACTAATATATATCGAAACGCATGCTGCTATTCAGTGAATTCGTGAGTAGTCCAATTTCCCAAATAGATCGTTGAATCCCTAAAACTTGTAAACTGAATTTTATGAATTCGCACAATTCACGTCAGCTGCGTGATTTGATTATTTTAATAATAATTTGTATTTATAGTGCGATGATTTGAATTTGAATAAACTATTGTTCTTGGGGTTAATCATAGGGGGTTTAAATTTAGGTGGTGCATTTAAATTTAAGTGCACTGGAAGAAATAGTTATTGCGAAACTTAATTAAAACAGCTTTATCATAAATTTTGCCTTTTTTATTCTGGGTATGGTTTTACCCCCTTGAGTAATCTTAAGATTAAATTTTAGTCAATTTAATATTATCTCTCACTAAAAGTACAAACTATTTTTAGAATAAGGGCAATTTATTAAGTTATTTAAGATTGTTAATTATAGTATTGTTAAAAACTTCATAAAGAGCAGTTTTTTTTTAAATTTGGTACCTCCAAAACTTTAGAGTTTCGGCACTATAATTTTACGGTCCTACCCTAAAAACGTATAACGAAAGTAGGCTTTATTAATTGAACAACGTCCCCCGCGTTTTGAATGTACTAAAACCTCTATGCACGAAGTAAATATCACATGTTAAACTCTCTCTCACTTTATTATAGGTATATGTAATATATAAAGGAATATATAAAAAGATTATTTTGGGCAACGTCTTCTATTTATTTATTTTGTGAATATTTTGTAAAAGTAATAAAGTATATGTATTTCGTTTAAATAGATTTACCTTCGGAATGCGTTAGGATGCATTTAGATTTTATAATTTTAATCTAGTAAAATTGATCTTAAGTTCTCATAGTTTCTTTTATGAATTCAGGTATTCGTTGATTAAAAATATTTAACTCTAATACTAGTAAATACGATTTAACTCGAAATATTTTTTTCCAGTTAGATGTACATGGGTACAATTGGTAAATGTTAATGCAAGTTAATTTCTTTTGAAACCATACAACAAATCTCACTCTTTTTAGTGTATGCGACCGTAGTGCAAAATTTTTATTTAATTCTAAAGATGACGAAATAGAAATGTTTGCAATAATCTTTGCTTTCCACTTTAAATACAGCACACCACTCAGTAATAATAATACAGACATAGTTTTTATTGAACCACAAAAACAAAAACCGTTAAAAATTATACTATTATTTTGTTTGTCTCTGTTTCGACTACAGTAACTGTTATATATTAGCATAATGTTAATAATGTTAACATCTTACCTTCGCGTCGTCAGTAGTCACTTGTCGTATCCATGACAACGATTCTCAAATTACTTAAAAATCGCTTTAACCGAATCGGCCGTTGTTTTTTAAAATACGACAAGACTACTGACGACAGAAAGTGTTAACATTATATTAACAAATTAGCTAACTGAAAAAACAATAGTAGCGCAATGCACTACAAGAAATTTAATTCAATATTTAGACCGGGATTCCCAAAATATTGCACTAGTGTAAATTAAGTGGGTTCTGCGAAGAAAGTAAACGACTCCTCGTTGTAGTTCCCCGCACTGAGCACTTTATCAATGCGTGTGGGGTTTTCCTTATGGTCCAGCTTGTTTAAAAACACTGAATAACCTGGTCTTACTATCACAGTATATCCAGCATCCTGAGAGAGTACTACAACAGCATTCGCATTTTGTAAGTATAAATAGAAATAATTAGTAACAACAATAGTTTATACAAAAGATTGTTGACATATATTTTATCAACTGTTTACAATATTAATGTATTTATATTTACATAAATTGATTTGCCTTTCGAATAACATACTTAGTTGAACACACAAGATTTAAATTTTTGCTTTTCAATATAGTGAATAGGAAATATTTCAGTGTATTAGTTAAATTTAAGAAAACAATATTGATAACAGAATATAAGTAAATTTATTATATTCTGAACCAAGTAAAACAACCAAAATTATAAGAGAATGTTACTACCCTCCCTTATTTACTTATTAATTTATTGTTAACTTGTTTATTTATTTATTAAAACATTCTTAAACCTGCATCCTTAAACTTAAGCTTATTGTGTGTAATGTTATACATAATAAGGTTAAAATTGTTGGCTATTTATTTACCTTTTATAATTTTTTAATATAATTTTTATTCCTTTATATTTGCTTTTTAGTTTTAGAATAAAAAAGAATAAAAAGTTATTTATTTATAAATGTGTCTTTGATTTTATTTTATCAGTGTTTTTACCTTTAACATTTATTTTTACAGAGTTAGTAAGTCTAGCTTATTTATTAGGCGAAGTCAAGCTTAAATGATCAGCTTAAATAATATTACAATCAAAATAGATTTTTTTTAAAAATTTGTTCTTGTATAAAAATGTCTTAAAAATGCACTATGGTACTAAAAATGCAAATTGTATAGTCATAGTGAGAAAATAGTACTCCGTAAAATATTATTGTGTTGTTTCTATCGTTTGTTTCGGTTCCTGTTTTTCTTCAGAAGAAAAATAATATTTTACGGTGGGCTAAACACGTGTAACACACACATTACCACATGTTTAGCCAACATATACAAATATATTCCATTTTCTGATGTGATTACCAACTTGGAGATTGAAGGAATAAGACATAATGGTATTAACTTAATCGCATTTCAATGACAGCGTTGCCATCTTCTGTTGTCAAGCAGTAGGCAAGTAAGATTTGTTTGGGTCCCTGGACATGAAGGAGTGGAAGGGAATGAACTAGCAGATAAACTGGCTAAGAGAGGAGCAGAAACTCCACCGATGGGCCCAGAACCAATGATAGGAATATCAAGAGGTCATGGGAAAGAAAGCGTAAGAAAAAATATTCCATCAGGACACTTGCATAGATGGAGAGAGACGGTAAGAGGTCAGAGACAGGCACACGACTTTATTGAAGGCCTAAATGGACACCTAAGCAGAACACTGCTGCGTCTTGGCAGGCAGGAAATGAGGTTGTTGGTCGGTCTACTGACGGGACACAACTCTCTGAAGAGGCACCTCCACCTATAATGGGGCTGGAGAACAACCCATTATGTCGAAGGTGTGGAGAGAAGGAGGAAACTTATTTCTACGTTCTATGCGAATGTGATGCCCTCGCATCAATGAGGCAGAAATATCTGGGACAAGGATACCATGACACCAGTTTTATACGAGAGGAAGGCTCCCATGGACTCCTTCATTTCGCAAAAAGGGTTTTATGTGAACTGCTGCCTGTACATGGGGCACAGAGGACCTTATGGTTTAGGTGCAGTGGGTCCAGGTGGTGGATCACACAAACCCGCTAATAATAATAATAATAATAATAAGTCAAGCTTATATGATCAGCTTAAATAATATTTCAATAAAAAAAAAAATTTTGTAATTTGTTCTTGTATAAATGTCTCTTAAAAATGCAATACGGTACTAAAAATGCACTACGGTACTGAAAATGCAATTCGTATAGGCATAGTGAGAAAGTAGTAGGCCGTAAAATATTATTGTGTTCTTTCTATGTTTTGTTTCGGTTCCTGTTTTTCTTCAAAAGAATAATAATATTTTACGATTGGGTGACACGTGTAACACACACACTATTACGTGTTTAGCCAACATATACATACATATTCTATTTTCTGATATGATTACCAACTTGGTGATTGAAGCAATACGACTTAATGGTATTAACTTAATCGCGTTTCATTGAAAGCGTGCCATCTTCTGTAATGCAACAGATACAGTACTTATACAATAATCAGTTATAGTTTTATTATTGTAACTCGTTTATCACTGTATATGGCGAAAATGATTTAATAAACGTATTAGTTGTGAGATTCTGTGTTCAAGTTTTATATAATCAAGTATATCTTCTAACAAGTAAAATTCAATACTTATCTATAACAAGGTGATTATTATTTTACAATATATTTACGAAATTTTAATTTCTGATATTTATGTTTAAAACCATTTTATATTTCATAACAACTTAAGTTTGAAATGTTCGAAGTTATTTTTAATTTTTAGATGTAGATCTTCATAATGTCAACTGTAGCGGTTTTAGATTTAATTTTTGGTTGGTAGACATTTGAAAAAGTATCGTCGCTTATTATGAGATCAATTGTTTAAGGTATACCAATAGTGTAAACGATAAGGTATCCCCTGATTACTTTGTACAAACACTTTTTTGTTCTCATAAAAAAATATTATAATGACAAACATAATTACGAGCATTTATATGTAAACAAAATACACATAAAACAATGTTAAATAAACTGCAGTTTAACAGATTTATTTTTGACTTTACTAACAAAATGTTACATTTTACAGAAACACTTCCTAGACTAACAAAGATGTCTTCCTACACAGCTGTGTTGTTTTTGGCGATTTTCGTCGTCATGGTAACATCATTACCAACACCTGGAGACAAAGGAGTTTCCAAATCCGGGGATAGCGGTAACTGGGAAGCAGCGTTAAAACGCCTTCCTGGAGGAGGCACACATGTCAGTGGTTCTATCAACAAGCAATTTTTTGAAAGTAAAAACGGCAATGTCCGTGGAGATGTCGGCGCGTTCTGGCATCGTACCTACGGTGGACCAAATAACGGTGACAGAGATAGAGGAGTTGCCGTCAGTATTAGTGGGAAGATTTGAATCTACTAACTCATTAACTTGTACATAAATTGTATATAATAAAGCATTTTGTTTAGTTTTTTAAATCGATGTTTTCTTTATTTTTAAGTAGAACCATTCTGTCACAATAACACAAAAAGCACAACATTTTGAAATTTCGGACGCCATTTTGAAAGGGGAAAAATAAGACGATTATTTTTCATAAAATGTTACTTTTAAAATTATCTAACACTCATTTAACGTGTTATACATTTGTAATTTATAAATAAATTATCCTTATCTACAAAAATATTAATTTGAAACCAAGTCTGAAACGAATTCTTTAGCTTCCTAAAGACTACATTGCGAAATTGTTAAACATTTTAGATAATTATTAACTATCCTTTAGAAATAGTAGACTGAATCATGAATGATTTTGTTAGTTTAATCATAATAAGTTTTATTTTTGATTTTATAACTTCTTAAAGGGCACCTATTACTTTTTATATGAGGTAATATATACGAACTCGCGAGCTCGTCTTAAAGTAAGAAGATTAGATTTTGTCGATGATTTCTTCTTCTTCTTCGTTGTTTTAAACAAGAGGTTTAATGTAACAGCTTATCGTAAAAGAAGAAGAAATTGGCGAAATAAAATAGGGTGTGGTAAATTCATAGTTGTATGGATTTAGCCACGCCACGCTACCGATGAAATGGACATTGTACTTCCTAATTTTGTAAGTTGTGTTAAACTACTGTAGTCTACTTACTGATACCTCTAAAATGGACATAGTGCTTTCTCATGTTGTTTAAATGTCTAAATTTGCTAACTTGGTTGCTTCGGCAATGAATGTAAATGCATCACATAAACGTGTGTGTTGGTTCAGTATAGACCTAACCTAATATTAAGAAGTTAAACTTTTAATACAAATTATCTGTTTAACTTTAATATTTAACAACAGATATAATTAATAAATTTCCCGAAGATTTTCAAGAAACCTCTGTTCGTTCGGTGAACACTGGAAACTGGTTTTATTGATTTGATCTTTATTTTTATCTTGTTCATTGAAAATTGTTATCTAAAAAACCACATAAACATGATTGTCTATAGTCTGGATTAGAAGAGTTGCCGTCAGTATTATTGGGACGATTTGAATTTAATAATTCATTAACTTGTACATAAATTGTATATAATATAGTATTTAGTTTAGTTTTGTTAACAGATGTTTTCTTTTCTTAAAAAGTAGAACCGTTCTGTCATAATAACACAGAAAGAACAACATTTTGAATTTAGGGACTCCATTTTGAAATGTTTCTCAAAAACTCTCATTTATTGTTTACATTAAAACAATAAAACATACTCAACTGTCTACTAAAATATTCATTTTTAACCTTTGATATTAGAACAAAATATTTCGCTGATTTTCACCTAGTGGAGTTTTTTAAGTTTATATTTTTGTTCAATGTTTGTATTTATACAAAATTACATCGAACTTTTAGCTTTAATTTGGAAAGAAGTAATCGAAAGGGTGTGTGAAGGTTCGTCAGTGGTGGTGAGATTACACTTCCAAAGTCCAGTATGCTGTTGTATTTCATTAATCATTACTTATAACCATCGTACATAATGGTTTTTTTTTGAAGGGGGTTTTTTGAAAAGGTTGTTTGAAAACCTAAGGGATTTTTGAAAAGAAGTAACACAATGTTGAAAAAAAGAACAATAAATCGCGAAAATAATCTTGTTTTATTTTGGATCAACCAGCACATCTTAGGTGGCACCAATAAATAGCATATAATTGATGTGTCTAGTGTTATTATAATACTGCAATGTGTATGGAACGTTTGCCTAAGCCTGTGTAAAATACTATATAATATGATACACTATAGTACAGCTGTTGTAAGAATAAATTGAATTGCTATCTTACTATCTTAATTCGGCATTGTCTTTTGTTTTTTTTTTTATTTCGCGTACTTTGATTAAAGTATAAAAAATACAGACTTTTCGGGTTTTTATATAAAACAAAAAGATTTTTCATTTTTTTTAAAGGAATTAAGCTAATCATTTCTTTAACTTAATTTAGCTCTTACTCTAATCATATTCTATAATATCCCTCTAAAATTAAGTTGAATGATTTAATCTGGTAAATTTTATCTACTGTTTTCTTTTACATGGCAAAATTGTCCTACGAAAGTACAAGATCAAGTTTTGAAACTATTTTTTAATCATATAACTTTATTCTGGTAAAATAACATTGTGCACTATTATTATGTATTATTTAAGATGTTTAAATAAAAAAATTACCAAAAATATCTTCCTTTTCTATCTAAAATAGAGCTCAACACTCGGTACTATTAATGCATGCACAAACATAAATAACAATGAAACATTACATACAAAGTTAGGTAACTGACATTGACAAACAGTCTTGCAAAGTGTGTTATTTCCGCCGCCTAGCTTAGTTTTTAATGTTGATTAATATTTTATTTACAAAATGGATAAAAGACGGCTAAATTTCATGTTTTTTACCAAAGATTTAACATTTTTTCGACCTTTCATTTATAAGAAATGTATATTTTGTGTAACTTTAAAAATGTTATTACATAATTAATTTTTCTGATATTGGGGAAAACTTTTTTTTTTAAAACTTCTCTTTTTAAACCGTAAAAGGTACACATTTTTGCAAAGAATTCTATTTTAGGTTTTTTTAAAATAAGTTAAAATACACAATTATTTTACCATCAACAATAGCATACAATACCTTATAAAACTGACCCCATTCGAAGGTCACATAAATTCAACTTCTTTTCTGGACATCGACATAGAAAGACAATTCACGAATGATTATATCACGTCTCATAAGGAAAGAACACAAACATTATACGAACTGAACAGAAAAACTAATCAAGTAACAAAGGAAAATATCCAAACCAAAAGAAATATCAACAGAGAAACTACCAGCAAAATTCCATCCTATGCTTATGTTAAAACTATAAAAAAACAAAGTCAATCTAAAAACAAATAGCTTCAGAAAATCCAGAAAGAAAAAAAGGGGGAATTTAATCAAGACACCAAGCAAATACCAAGCAAAAGATTCATTTAACGAAAATTATCAGACAAAAATGTATGAAATTCCACAGTCTAACCCTTCTGTAAATCCTGTTCCAGGTTTCTTCTGTTCCTCAAAGGAGCCGCCTCAGGAACAACAGAAATGAGTGTTATCACTCAAAATGCGGGAATAATCAAAACTATTGATATATGTGTGGCAAAACTAAGTCAAAACAAAAATGTAAGGTCTTGTTATAAAAAGGTTATAAACTGTTTTAATCAAAATTGTGTTGCACATTTAAATGAAAATGTTGAATTTGTAACAGATAATAGTAATAACGGTAAAGACGTTGTTTAATTATTTTATGTTTATTAATCACACAAGAGAAGTAATTAATTAATGCAAAGTTAGAAATAGTTTTCTAGCTTTGTTTTACAGAAGCTTCATCTTTTGTGCACATGAAAACAACAACTAAGCTGTTACATTTTAAACTTGTAACTGTTTTCACATTTAGTACTAGGACGTTTTAGATAACATGGTCACAACAAACGAATATATTTAAATGGGGTTTAGATATCCCAATACAATAAAAATAAATTTGACTAAATTCTTACATACTATAAAGCTAAAATTATTTAATATTATTCTTAAATAATTTTAGGTTTAAATGTTTAAATAATAATTTCAAATGTTTATCTAGAAAATAAACATAGCATAAGAAATAAAAGAGGTGTTGTTGACGGATTGGGGTCAAGAGTGAAAATCATTACTGGAAATCTAGATGATTACGATGGTCAAAGTATGACAAGTTGATAAAAACATAAAACACAATCAGTTTAATATTTCAAATCAAATTGCATTTCAATATTCAGTTAGTACGGATATAATTGTAGAATGTAATAAAACCATACAATTTTAATGAATTAAAGATTAAGTTGTCATTTGTAAATAAAAAACTGTATGATTTAAAAGAGTTAGAACAATATACAGATTTATTAAATCAATAAATAAAAATATCTTTTATTGTATTCTGTTAAGTTTAGTTCAAGACATAGACAATTCATTCATATTTTTTAAGTTAGAAGTACTCCACTTAAATATAATTTCCACTAAGGATTTATTTAACGACATTTAAAAAAAAAGTAAATATTATAATAATAAATTGCCATTAGATCAGAAAATGGAAAATATTTGGGGTTTGAAAAACGTTAGAAAATTAAGTTGTAAAATTAGTATGAAAGATATTGTATCAAATTACCTATTTTAGAAAAATCTGATTTTTATATTTACATATTCTGTTATATACCGACAAAATATGAATCAGGTTATGCAACTGTTATTCCTAGAACAAAATATCTGTTAATATCACATAATAAATTAGGTAAATTAAGATTTTGAGGTCTGGATAGTAATTAATTGTAAAAACAAAATCCATTCAAAATGTCTATGCTCTTGTGGTCAAATATCCCTTCCTGAACTTGACTTAGAGACATCCATTATTCAATCAGAAACAACAAACAACTGTAAATATACTAGGTTGGAGTATATTTATACTTGATTAATAATATTTGTCACAAGTTTCAAATCCAATATGCATATTATTATTCGTATTTATAAAAACAGTTTCAAGTTTAAAATAAAACAGCTTAGTTGTTGGTTTTCACTTACACAGCTGATAAAGCTTCTTTAAAAAATATATAAAGTTTTAAACTTTGTTTACAAAATGTAGAAATATTTTAAAAGTATATTAAGTTTTTATTTTTTACAATAAAATGTGTAGTAATATTATAAAGAGAAATTATTTTGATGAATTGTTGTGTATCGGTTATTAAGGAAACTAGGGGAGACCCCTGCGTACACCGCACGCCAACCCCCGATTGAAATTTCTAAAAACATATGTTATGTTTTATTTATAATAAAGGTGTAGGATTAATAATAACTTCAAAACTAAGATGGTAAATAATTTTAAATGTTCAAATCAAATTACTCTGTATATTTTATAACAGCAGATATAATTGTTTAATCATTGTTTCATATTTTGAAATCAGCTGATAATATTGGTTACTCACAATCAATTACCGAGTATATTATAACCTACTTTAATAAAGTAAATTACAACATAAACAAACCATGTTATGATAATAAAACATTTGTTGTTATAATCAGCTGATCTGTGCTATTACAGTCGATCAGTAAAAACAATGTTAGTGAATATAAAATATTTTAAATTCCATTTTTTTAATATTAAATGAAGGAATAGTAAAATTGTAAGGCAAATGGGCAAATATAGAGTTAATTACCTTTCATTTAACACAAACCGCATTTCAATCGGTCCAATAGAACTCAAGATAACACCCGGAATAGGCTTAAAATTTTACCCCATGTTAAATTGCCATAAGAGATTTTAATTTCAGTTTTTAGAAAATTTAGTGGCGTAATAGCTGAAATCCAAGCAAAATGGGCAGATATACAGACAATTACCTTTAATTTGGCACCAACTGCGTGTATATCGGACCAGTAAAACTCGAGATCTCACTCGGATTATAAAAAAATCTTTTCAAATTAATATATAGCTACTGTACATAACTATTATACAGCATCAAAACTATATTTTTGTTCTTTGCGGTATACTGTCGTATTGTCAAATCAAGTTTAAAGATAGAATGTAAAACAACGAATTAAAAATCTTTATTTATACAAGTGGAACCGGTAATGCTTTGCTATTGATTGATTTAATTTTAAGGGTAGTTATTCCATTTCATCCCTTTGACTAAAGTTGTGGAATTTAAAATGCTTTTTTATATACATTAAGAATAATATTGATTAATTTTAACTTTATAGTATGTAGGAATTTAGTAAAATTTATTTTTATTGTATTGGGATTTCTACCCCATTTAAATATATTTGTTTATTGTTCTCTAAAACATCTTAGTACTAATATGTGAAAACAGTTGCAAGATTGAAATAAAACAGCTTAGTTGTTGCTTAGGATATGGAGATTCGGTAAAACAAAGCTAATGTTTGAAATTCTTTTTACATAACTATTAAATATTTCAGGGGTAAACTTAATATTTAGTACTTTCAATAAGGTTTGTGGTAAAATTATTTTTCTAAAAGAAAGAGTCATTTTTTTGATGATTTATTGTGTATCGTTCATATGTGGAAATTCTTAATAACTATTATAATTATCAACAAACTAACATTTCCTATTTGTTCTTTGCGATACACAGTACTTGGAAATAACCAATGCCAATTATTGATTAAACACGTTTTAGGATAAGAATGGAAAATAACCAATTACAAATCATTATGTTATACCTATGTACAAATATTTATTTTTAGTAGGAACACAGTTAAAGTCTATTTACACAAGTTATACAGTTCACCATTTGCCAGAAATACTGCCTCCATAAGTTTTATCTCTATGTCCGTTATTTGGCCCTCCGTAGACGCGGTCATAGGAGCCATGAACCTTTCCTTGGACTTTCCCGTTTTGGCTTTCTATCTTCCTGTTGACAGACGCTCCGACATGGGTACCACCTCCAGGAGCACGGTCCACGCCAACATTCCAGCCGCCGTTTTTACTTCCAGAGCTGGAGCCTCCGGGATTGATTCCAGAAGGTGACATCTCTCCTGGCTGGAACCTCCTTACTCGGGTGTGTTCTTCTGTTGGTAATGATGTAGCCATGACGACGAATAACGCTAAAAACAATACAGCAACGGGGGAAGACATCTTAGGTTGTCTTGATTGCTGTAGAACAAATTAATAACAATTAAGTTGTTTTATAGTAAATAATTAAACTAAATATATGCCTACCAGCTAACCTGGATTATACTAAAATATTAAATAAAATAATTTTATAAATAACTTTTACTTCACTGTTATTTTTAAGTAGAGATATATTCTGCACACCATATACGTCTCCGGATTCGAGTCAAGAGACACTTAAATTTTTTAACTATTTTGAGGGTGATAGAATATTACATAGATTTTTTAAAATCAGAACATTTTGATTTTTTTTAACAAAAATTTTATAAAATTTTGAAGTATATGTAGGTCTAAGTATTTTTTATGAAATAACATGCAATAAAATTGTGTTATTGGAAAAACTAAAAAGAACTTCAAAAACCTTATTTAATTAACCTTTAACTAATTAATACATTTATAAGCAAATATACTATGTATATACTTGTTCATTATTTATAAGCAACATATACTATTCTATAAATTATTAAATTCTCTCAACCAGATTCTTAATATCAGTAGGCTATATTTTCTGGAAAATTCTGTTAATTATTTTTTCATTTGAAAGAATTCTCTTTATAAATAATCAATTAATTAATTTTATTAACTTTAAAAGAATTGAAGACATACACAAAAACTATAAATCGATACATTAATATAGTAACCTATTTATAAATTCAGTAAATTAATTAAATTTTCAGAAATAAAGGAAGGATGTACACTGATAAAATTTTACAATGTTACAAAGATATGAAAATTTATTATGATAAAAATCCTTCCCAGGATATAGTTAGTGCACATCATATACTTAATATAATAAGGTTTTTTTCTGTTACACCCCTTTTTCATCCGTCCAACTTAACCGATTTTTACGATTGTGGTGTCATTTTAAAGCTTAAGATCTAGCGCACCTGCGAATGGTAATTAAAAGGTCATTTCGTTTAGGGCTGCGTCCCTCTAGCCTTTTATTTATTTCTAGAGGGTCTTTTTAAAGGTCCAGTGCTGAAAAACTTGCATTATAACGGTTTTAAATGTGATTGTTAACAGCTGATTACCTTCAGATGATTTTTTAACAAAGCCAGATTGTAAGCAAAAATAGATCATCTGCAACTGTTAAGAAGAGAGCTTATGAAAATTATTAATTTTTAAATACACTACTTTAATTTATAAATTGTTGCCTAATAATTGAGGTAGGTAAATCACTCTTAATGGTAAAGACTATAAAATCGACATATTATAAAAAATATTGTAAATTAGTAGTTTTATTTATCTAAAAATTGTCTTAACCCTATATCTGGCAATTAAAAGTAATTGCACTATAATTGCA
>JAGFPH010000872.1:330979-347142 GCA_018207615.1 Philaenus spumarius
TCTTAACCCTATATCTGGCAATTAAAAGTAATTGCACTATAATTGCATGGCATAATATGTGGGTTTTTTCAGGTAAAGAGTATAGGCCTAGCCTAAGCTATTTTTATACTATACATTACTATACATTACATGTACTATACATTATTTTTATTTTCTTATTGTTATTTGTAGCCTACTATAAACATTTTTTTAACTTTGTATTTTGTTGGACTAAAGAACTTTTAGGTTTGTTTTACTGTAATAGCCTACTTTTCAAATAATGTGTTAGGCCTATTTATATTTTACTTTTGATTAGGCCGAATTTTCTGCTATTTTGGAAACATATATTTTATGTTTTTGTAAACTACAATAACTTGCCTAATCTTCTAATCAAATTATTTCGTACATTTTATAACAGCAATTATAATAAAGATTAAAAGAACCATTAAGGCTCAGATCTACACCTTAATAAAAATCTAACCTAAAACAGAAAAAAATATTAAAATGCGCAATTTGCGCACGGGCCCCCTAGTATTATAATATTTTCGATTCCAAAATATTGCAGCAGTTTTAAATACATTAAATACAAATTGTATTAATATTTTGTAGACAAAATTTTTCATTTATCAAACCAAAACTCACTAAATTTGTATTTATATAAATAAAATTGTATATAGATATTTGTATTCGACTTAAACCGGTAAGATTGCATACTTACTCAATATAGTGATATATTCTCTGTAATGTCTGAATGTACTCTGATGGTAAGACCACGGAATCATCTGTTTACATACTGTTGGACCTGACCCAGTTCTGAGAACTACAGACGGCGGGAAACCACAGTGCGATGTCTTTGACCTTAAGCGCGAGTACAGCTTCCTTGTCTAGAGCAATAACACGGGAAATCCCTGAACTTAAATGAATTCGCATCATGTTTGTTTTTGTTTTAAGCTTGTACTGGAATCGCGATGCAATGTGTAGCTATCTGATCAAGAGGAAACTATTAAAAATATAGAATTAAATTTTAGGCACGATATGATTATTTCACTTTGACAATATACAGTGTTCATAAAGTCCCTTTAACTCTCTCATTATTTTTTTTAGTGAAGTTAAATTAACAAAACTTTGTATAAATCTTGTTTTGCATAATAGGATATATATTTTTTGACATATCTGACCATCTATGTTTTTGGTGGGCTTAGGGTAAAGGGGGTTAACAATTTCAAATATAAATTTAGGTCATGTAATACAAAATTGTAAAGCTTATTAAAAGAAAAACACAATGGCGCAATCTAAAGTTTAATATCTTACTTCGTTTCAAAGTAATGGACAATCAAAGTTCTGGAAAATAACATACAACCTACTTATTCCTAATATTAACAAAAAAATAATCTGCTTTGATGTTATGATAACAATATCATTGTCAATAAATTAAATAATAAAGATGGTTAAAGGAACTTTAAGAACACACTGTTTACTTAAATTTATTAACTATCCACTATACAAATGATAACTACAATTATATGATAAATTAAATATTAACATAAAATAAGTAATGCAGTTTCAGATCAAATAAATTAACCCCAAATTAAATTATTGTTAATAACATATCGTAGTTATCGAAATAAATAAATTATGTATACTAGAAGAGACAATCACAATTTAATAGTAAATGCTATTTGATATTACTAAATATCACACTAAAATTGCAATAGACATAGATATGATTATTATACATACATATTGAAGGTCAAATTTTTAGGCAGATTTTATGTGGAGGCAAAGGTTTTGATGTTGGCATTTAAAAAAAATATAAATATATTATTTTACTAAGAAAATACCTGAACAATTAACTAAAAAAAACCTAACTTACAGTTGTTGTTCATGAGGCAATATGTTTGGCAAACCATGTTCATGACATTACTTTTCTATGTTCCATGGTTATATGGTATGACCTATTAGGCCTACTTCATATTATTGTTGTCAGTAAAATCCTGCAACGTGTTGACGTGGTAGTACCACAAGCTGTCGCTTTACTTGCAAAGGGCAGAAGATTATTTTAAATCTGTTAGAAGTGATTTTAAATTTCAAGGATACCTTGCTATTAAACTGGACATAAAAGAGATAAAAATTCGAGGCACAGTACGAGCCAGAAAGAGACAGGTAAAGAGTCACTTCGATTATGAGGCAGAAGATGAATCTATAGACCACGACGCGGAGATGCAGTGTAAGGTTGACTTCAACTTCAAAGTCTTAGACAGTACCATTAGTTCATTGAGTGAAAGAATTCATCAAATTAAGAGTTATAGAGAGCTGTCTGATTTCCACTATGATATCAGTAAAATTAAAGATATGTCACCTGAAGATGTATCAGATAAATACACACGACTATGTAATGCTTTAACTAACGGTGAATTGAAAGACGTAAGTTATGTCAATTTCAAAGATGAACTTAAAGTTCTCTTTAATATCTGTGGAAATTTATTTGCAAATAGGTTTATGTAAATATACTCGTGTTTATTGTGAATATATAAAAATGGTGCGTGAATGTGTTTGATGAATAATTGTGAAGCGGACTTTATGGTTGAGGTTGGCTGTGCTCGCTAATTTCGCTTGTTGCGGCAACACCTCTAGGACCGTTCTTGCTATTATTGCAATTATATTTTTTCCCAAACGTTAAAAACCTTCCCAATAGGCTATTGATTTTACAGACCAGGAAAACAACTTACTCGAAAAGAAAAATACATAACTTGTTTACCAAGAAAGTTATCAATCCAATGTTAACCTAAACAAGAGCAAGGGTTTTAATCTCAGTATGTGCCTAAACGTCACCAAAATAAAACAAAGGAATCTTAAACTTTGCGCGAAGTCATCTGATGTATTGCTATTAGATATGTACTTGTATCTTTAAAATAAGATGCTCTAAATTTTAAAATGGCGAACAACTTTCAAACATTTAGTGGGAACTTCTATTTATATGGAGTTTGCTATTTTACACAACATTAAGACTTTTATCTGGAGTGTTTTTCAATAAAATAATCGTTTAAGAGTGACAACTTTAAGTATCAAACATTTGATGATTAACAATATAAATTGGTAGTTTGGAGCGCCTGGGTTGTGCCTGATAAATTCTTCAACTTTATTCAACCGTAAGGGATTCAAAATGAATGGTCAAATGATAAAAACTTAAATCTAAAATAATTCGACCACGCAGCTGAACCGCTGACGTGATTTGAGCAAATTTCCAAAAATTAAGTTTATAGGCCTATGTTTTAAAGTTTCAACCAACAATTTAGGAAATAGGTCTATTCACGACGGTGCTGAGTAGCTGCAAAATGGTTCGTACGCCATTCCGCATATTGAGAGTATCTTCAATACACAATGCATTTCGTGCTCCGCACGCCATTCCGCATTATGGGATTATCTTCAATACACAATGCATAGAGTGCTTCGCACGCCATTCCGCATTTTGGGAATATCTTCAATACACAAAGCATTGCGTGCTTCGTATGCCATTCCGCATATTGGGAGTATCTTCAATACACAATGCATTGCTTGCTTCGCACGCCAACCCCACGGTAGAATCCACCACACAGCTTCAAACCGGGTACTTCAATTGTATTTTACGTTTTGATTGATTGTGGGGGAACCAAGCGAGATATAAGGTCGCGTAAAAAACCAAAATGTGTTCTAATAACATCCTATATTTATATTTGTAGAAAAAACTAAAAAAATCATTCTCGTAGGAAAAATCTCAAAAAAATTTTACTTCCGGTCAAAACACGTGCTTCCGATTGTTGAATTTTTTCCTCTAACGAACTCGTTCGACCGATGTAGACAACTAACATGTGTACGAAATTTTAACCAAATCGGACTTAAAATGCGGCCGGTAGAGTGCGCACACATACATACATAAATATAAACATATATATTTCATACGATTTTTAATGACACCCAAAAACGTGTTTTGGGGATCATGATCGGTGCTCATTTGTTACTCCCGACTTTGGATCTTAAATTAAGGGCCACTGCAGTAGCTCATTTTTCCTATGGAAATTCGCTAAAAAGGCACGAAGCGGCTACTCGCTTGGCTCCAATTCTAGTAATAGGGTACAAACATATGTCATACATAACATCATTCTTATTCATATGTGTGATGAATAAACATCATTCTTTTAAATATATACATATAACTTTCCCAATAGAGCAACCCACAAAAACTGATTTTAACAAAGAATTAACATTAAAACAATAATTGTGCCCTATCCTTTACACTGCATGGTGGCTGCGATAATCGGACAGGTTAGCTTCCTTGCCCTGACGTCCACCTAGGCTGGCACCAATCGAAGGAAAAGTCTCTCTAGTAGCCTTACGCCCACGACGACGCCTACACACGGAAGTCTCTCAATACCTCTCTTCTCACCCCAGAACCTTTCACTAAAGACCCCTTTTCTAATCTTTCCTCCCTTTTTAAAAACTCTTGTCCCCACTCAGTTTTCCCCTTCTAGACTTTCTACCTAAATGTTGGTTTACTTAAAAATGCAACTCTGCATTACATCATTCCTAATTGCACAACTACTTACTCTATATTATCGAATTGTGCTTACTAATACAATTCTACTATTAAACATTTATCAACAATGTTTTAGTCTAACAAAATTTCCTAACAACTCATTTCATTTCGTAAAAGTGTTATATAAATTCGGAAAATCCACAAAAATAGAAATTCCAATGTAAATTGGCAGCCATTTTTAAACGTGTTGCCGTATTTTACATATCAAGAACATATCATTGATAAGCACACAAGAAGTTAGAGAAGGGTGCTTAAAGTTTTCTCCAAGATTAATGGCTCAAGAAATTCCAACGGTGGCTGTTAAGAAACCTTATATTATACCTATTTTAAAGTCTTTCAATTGATCAAAAGTACAACAAACAGAAGATCAAAATTGTATGATTCTATTTAAATAGAAATAATTCAAACCAATAGCACAGGATAGCGATAGTTTAAATTTAGTTTTATGTTTGTAGGCGTAAGTTGTTATTCGGCTATCAAGAATGAAGTAAACAAAACGAATTATAAAAATACACACATTTTCTACGATTTCTAACCTCAAATTCGATCATATTATGTATCATATTGTAGCGTACATTAGTTTTATATATATTATACAAGAACAACCTACAGCCATACATTAAAAGAAGTTGGTTTTGATTGAGTTGTAAACATAACTCCAAAATATAATCTAGGCTAGGTTTTGTTAAAGTATTTCAGATAAGAGCCAACGGCAGTTATGTGTCTGAAGTGGGGGTTATTGTTGAGAACTGCTCAATAATATAACATAGGCCTAATATGTCTTTGTTATTTTACACAACCATGCGCATGTGCTATTTTGTTTAATTACATGGGACGTAAGTACACTCGTTTTTATGGGGCTGATTTGTATTTTTTTTTGCGATGTATATTTGGCAAAAGTACTTAAATGTGGTCATCTCATGTATTTTTGTCTCTGATAGTTCAAACTATAATCAGCCTATATATTAAATTGCACCTTTATTAAATTTAACTAATTATTTCGTGTTAGCGTTAGAACTAATTTTATCAATTTCATCTCATTAAACGGTTTATATGTTTAGTAAATTGATT
This sequence comes from Philaenus spumarius, assembly GCA_018207615.1. NCBI lineage: Eukaryota > Metazoa > Arthropoda > Insecta > Hemiptera > Aphrophoridae > Philaenus > Philaenus spumarius. Next base: position 336,603 of record JAGFPH010000872.1, read on the forward strand.
ACGAACTTTGCAGTTTTTGACCTTATCGTTGTAGATTAAAACGAACACCAGGGATTATAATGCCAGTTGTATACTTATGTTGTTTTGTAAAATGATGGACCCATTCAGCTGTGTCCCAATATTTTTTCCGTTGCCATAACAACAATAAATTAATGTGTCCTAACCATTTTGCTAGAATTTTTTTAAATTTTCAATAAACTAAGAAGAAATAAACCTTGTTATAACATAAGAAAGTCCACAAGTGAATGTTTAAAAAAAATCATATATAGATACATATATCAATATACGTTTAGCTATTTATTTCAATTCAATATCAATAAAATACAAAAAGGATTTAAAATTTTATAAACGTACGCGAGTTCGTTTAACTGTTGGAAATCCCCGTACTATTGGTCCATACAAGGAAGATAATCATCTACATCACACTGTAGTTCCCCTCGGTCTGGTATTCTAAGCACTTGGGCGGGCCCAGAATTATTTAAATACAGCAGATATCTTGGACTTACAATCAGAGTACGTTAATACTTCGCAGAGAAGACATCACTGATAATGTAAGTATATTTATAATCACACTGGATTTGATCAACAAATAAACTTATATGAACCAGAGTTTAGTACGACTTGAACCAAAAACATTCAACTGATTTGTAAAGGTTTTGTTTGAGTTAAGTTTAAGAAACACAATTTTATTTTATTTCTAAATATAATTCATTTACTTAAATGAATAAAACCTATCAATAAAAATAGCAGTAATTTGTTCTGTTTAACATACATTGAGGGTAATAACAAAGTTTGCAAAACAAACATTTTCCTTTATTGTTATAATTTCGAAGTAGTCAATGTTGTAACTCATGGTGATATGTTAGTAACGATTGATAGTATTTCCCACTGTAGAGATTTAACTTTAGGTTGGTAGAGATTAGAAAAAGTAATGAACGTTTATTATTTGATCAATTGTTTAAAGTATACCAATAGTGTAAACAATATGGAATCCCTAAACACTTTGTATACATGCTTTTTTGTGTTAAAGATATATGTCGATAAAATACATAATTATAATAAACATAAATATCACCATTAATAGTTTATAAATACATATAACACAATGTTAAATAAATTGCAGTTTAACAGATTTATTTTCGACTTAACTAACAAACTATTACATTTTACAGCAACACATCCTAGACTATCAAAGATGACTTCCTACACTGTTATATTGTTTTTGGCAATTTTTGTCGTCTTGGTAACATCATTACCAACTCCTGGAGACAAAGGAGGCTCCAAATCCGGATCTAACGATGACTGGGATGCCGGGTTGCGACGCCTTCCTGGAGGAGGCACACATGCCAGTGCTTCTTTCAACAAGCGGTTTTTTGAAAGTAAAAATGGCAATGTCCATGGAGACGTCAGCGGCTTCTGGCATCGTACCTACGGTGGACCAAACAATGGTGACAGAGACAGAGGAGTTGAAGTCAGTGTTAGTGCAAAGATTTGAATCTACTAATTTTATAATTTGTACATAAATTGTATATAATAAAGTATTTAGTTCAGTTTTTTAAACAGATGTTTTCTTTTCTTAGTAGAACCATTCTGTCATAATAACACAGAAAGCATATCATTTTGAATTTATGGACACTATTTTGAAATTTTTTCAAAAAAAATCATTTAATGTTGACATTTGTAATATATTCAAAAATCATACCAATCTACTAAAATGTAAATTTTGAACTTTTGATATGAGAATAATATATTTTGCTAATTTTCACCTAGTGGAGTTTTTTAAGTTTATATTATTGTTTAACGTGTGTATTTCTACAAAAATGACATCGGACTTATAGCTATAATTTGGAAAGAAGTAATTGCAACGTTTTGTGGTGGTTCGTCAGTGGTGGTGAGATTACACTTCCAAAGTTCAATGTGGCGTCTCATATCAATAACTCATAACTTCAAATCAGGACTTAGGGTTTTTGATGAAAATTGAAAGAAAGAACAATAAGGGAAATTAAAATTATAAATCGAGAAAATACTCTTGTTTTATTTTTGAACTCCCAGGACTTCTTATTATTGGCACACTCTTTAGGTAGATTTAAATTACGATATATAATTGATGTGTCTAGTGTTAGTATATTGCAATGAATATGGAACGTTTGCCTAAGCCTGTTTATAAATTGTTTATGCTGATTTTATGCTGGTTTTTAAGACATTTATCTCTTTTGTAATTTCTGTATGAAAACATTTATAAGTTGTAACAATTAAACTTTCGTTTTTTTAGTTTTCCCTGTTTTTAGAAGTAGGTTTTAATACTCACCACTCTAGGGATTTAAACAATTTTAGGTTGACAACTTTTAAAAAGCGGTGGCCATTTTCAAAATGTTAAGAATGTTTCTTACTATAATAGTATACGAAATAACAATGGTGTGAACTATGGTACCATATTTACAATTGCCTGTGCAATAATGGGAATATCCGTGGAGAAGATAACCCGTTCTGGGGCTGTAATGCCCTTATTAGGGAATTTCCATAGAAAAGATGAGCTATTGCAGGGGCAGGGACTCTAATGGTGAAACTTGTCAGAAGTAGTCAATCATGGTTGCCTGAACACAGTTTGGGGTGCCATTTAAAATGTTATATGTATATGTGTTCGCTCTCTAACTGCCGCTTTTTAAGTCAGATTTGGTCCAAATTTGGTTAACACGTTGGTTTTCTAAGTGGCTCAAAAGAGTTCGTAAGCCAAAAAATCCATGCTTCTGAAGGAGAATTCGATGACAGGTATGCATTTCCGATGAAATCGAAGCTAAGCAGTAATAATAATAATAATAATATATTATGCTTTAATTACACTTCCTCAAAATTCCAACAACGTTTCATAACAATTAGTCTAGTATGGCTTGCAGCCGTCTGCTAGGTTGGCAACAACTAACTATCATTTAATAGAAACAGAAATATAAACTTACTCTAACTTAGACAATCAAAAATCATCAATACAAACATAAATATAAGTTTTAGCAAAAATCAGTAAAAAAATAAAATTATTAATGACAACAAAGATTAGCATAATCTAAAAATATTTTCTAAAGTTAAATTCTTTTATTAATGTCCATCTATAATGCCATGCTTGTTTAAGATATTTACACAACACACCCCAATCCTGACCATTCATAAAGTCCTTGAACATTATTGTATAATGTTATGTCCGAGAACTCTGACAAAAACTTTATCATTATTGGTGATTGTAATGCACGGATTGCAGATAGACAGATCATAGAAGATTTAGTAGGGGAATATTGTGTTTCAGACAATATCTTCAGGTTAAAGGAATCTAAAGATAAAATTATTAATTCACGTGGGAAAAGTAATTGATTTTTGGGAACACTTTGGGTTAACTGTGCTAAATGAGAGGACAGGTAAACACGTGAATTAATAATTTTATGTTTAGATTCCTTTAACCTGAAGATACTATCTGAAACACAATATTCTCCTACTAAATCTTTTATGATCTGCAATTCGTGCATTATAATCACCAATAATAATACAGTTTTTGTCAGAGTTCTCCTATCAGTATTCCCCCTATTGCTCTTCCAAAAGCCGCCATTCTGGTCGCATAAAACCACTTTCATTCAAAATTACAAAAATACTTGTTAAAATAATCTACTTCTTGGTCACCAATAAACGTTTCTAACAGAATAATTAATTATATCAAAACTAAATTTAAAAGTCCTTTATCTTTAATTTTGGATTTAAGTCCCGCTACATTATAGGATAATACGTTTATACATTCAAACCACTCTCTGAAATCTTACGCATCGCTGAGAATTGGTCCCACGTCCTCATTGCGAAGCTGCCTTAGGCAGCAACGCCAATTGAAGCTGGGAGCTGAACGAAGCAGCAAGGGAGTCGGGGCTGGAAGCTAAGATACAAACAAATTCTACTAATATATATCGAAACACAGAGCTATTCAGTGAATTCGTGAGTAGTCCAACTTCCCAAATAGATCGTTGAATCCCTAAAATTTGTAAACTAAATTTTATGAATTCGCACAACTCACGTCAGCTGCGTGATTGGATTATTTTAATAATAATTTGCATTTATAGTGCGATGATTTGAACTTGAATCAACTATTGTTTTTGGGGTTAATCATAGGATGTTTAAATTTAGGTGGTGCATTTAAATGTAAGTGCACAGGAAGAAAGAGTTATTGCGAAACGTATGCATAATTAAAACAGCTTTATCATAAATTTTGCCTTTTTTTATTACCAACTTGAGTAATCTTAAGATTAAATTTTTAGTCAATTTAATATTATCTCTCAGTAAAAGTACAAACTATTTTTAGAATAAGGCAATTCATTAAGTTATTTAAGATTGTTAATTATTGTATTGTTAAAAACTTCCTAAAGAGCTGTGTTTTAAAAAAAAATTGGGTACCTCCAAAACTTTAGGGTTTTGGGACTCCAATTTTACGGTCCTACCCTAAAAACGTATAACGAAAGTAGGCTTTATTAATTGAACGTGGTATTAATTGAACAACGTCCCCCGCGTTTTGAATGGACTAAAACCTCTATGCACGAAGTAAATCATATGTTAAACTCTCTCTCACTTTATTATATATGTATAATAAAGCAATATAATATAAAAAGATTATTTTGGGCAATGCCTTATATTTATTTATTTTGTGTATATTTCGTAAAAGTAATAAAGTATAAGTATTTCGTTTAAATAGATTTACCTTCCCAATGCGTATAGGATGCATTTGGATTTTATAATTTTAATCTTGTAAAATTGATCTTAAGTTCTCAAACTTTTTTTATGAATCCAGGTAATCGTTGATTAAAGATATTTAACTCTAATACTAGTAAATACGATTAACTTGAAATCTGTTTTTACAGTTAGATATAAGCTACATGGGTAAAATTGGTAAATATTAGTGCAAGTTCAACTTTTTTTAAAGCATAAAAAAATATGACCATTTTTAGTGCTGGTGACCGTAGTGCACAATTTTTATATTATTCTAAAGATGTCGAAATAAAAATGTTTGCAATAATCTTTGCTTTCCATTTATACAGCACACCACTCAGTAATAATAATACAGACATAGGTTTTATTGAACCACAAAAACTAAAATCCGTTAAAAATTTTACTATTATTTTGTTTGTCGCCATTTCGACTACAGTAACTGTTATAAATTAACATAATGTTAACATCTTACCTTCGCGTCGTCAGTAGTCACTTGTCGTATTAATGACAACGGATGATTCTTCAATAACTTAAAAATCCCTTTAGCCGAATCTGCCGTCGTTTTTTTAAAATACGAAAAGACTACTGTCGACAGAAAGTGTTAACATTATATTTGTTTGATAGCGATAAGATAGCGGCAATGTTACGACTGAAGTCGTTATATTCCGGAGGACCAAATTAAAATAAATGTCAGTTATTGAAAATATTACAAATAATGTGTCACCATAGCTAAATTAATGTCTGTAATTTTGGTACTCACTCTTGTTGTTGTGAAGACGCTTCTTGTGGTAAAATGAAGATCCACGTAGTGGTGCACTCCGCGAGTTGGCCAACTAGTGCAATTAATCATTAAAGTACACTCACTTATAACTAAGATGACACTAAACTTTTGGAAAGAAAACAATAAACTGAAATATAACTAAAATGTCAAACTTGACAATAACGGTAAATAAAACTAGTTGCGTTACGAACATAAAATATTCTTCTTCCTAAAGTGCGTAGCGATTATTTTATTATACTGATGCGACTTGTACAGAATACTTTCAACGACAGACCCCCACCCTTGCCGGACCGGTCAAGATTACGGGAGACAGTTGACGTAATGGTCAAAGGTGAGTTCACCTGGTTTAAAGTATGAATACTCAACAGTATTAAAAAATTAGCAAACTGAAGAAACAAGAAATGTTATTCTATATTTAGACCGGGATTACCAAATATTGCACTAGTATAAATAAGTAAGTGGGTTCTGTGAAGAAGGTCAACGACTCCTCGTTGTAGTTCCCCGCACTGAGCAATTTATCCTTATGGTCCAGCTTGTTTAAAAAACACAGAATAACCTGGTCTTACTATCAGAGTACATCCAGCATCCTGAGAGAGTACTACAACAGCATTAGCATTTTGTAAGTATAAATAGAAATAACTACTAACAACAATAGTTTATACAAAAGATTGTTGAAATATTTCATCCACTGTTTACAATATTAATTTATTTATATTTACATAAATTGAATTGCCTTTCGAATAACATACTTAGTTGAACACACAAGATTTAAATTTTTGCTTTTCAATATAGTGAATAGGAAATATTTCAGTGTGTTAGTTAAATTTAAGAAAACAATATTAATAACAGAATATAAGTAAATTTATTATATTCTGAACCCAGTAAAAGAACCGAAATTATAAGAGAATGTTACTACCCTCCCTTATTTACCAATGCTTAATTATTTATTAACACATTCTTAAACCTCCATCCTTAAACTTAAGATTATTGTGAGTAATGTAATACATAATAAGGTTAAAGCTTGTTGGCTCTTTATTTACCTTTTATAATATTTTAATATATTTTTTATTCCTTTATATTTACTTTTTAATTTTAGAATAAAAAGTTATTTATTTATAAATGTGTCTTTGATTTTATTTTATCAGTGTTTTTACTTTTAAAATTTATTTTTACTGAGTTAGTAAGTCAAGCTTATTTATTAGGCGAAGTCAAGCTTAAATGATCAGCTTAAATAATATTACAATCAAAATAGAGTTTTTTTAAAATTTGTTCTTGTATAAAAATGTGTCTTAAAAATGCACTACGGTACTAAAAATGCAATTCGTATAGCCATAGTGAGAAAATAGTAGGCCGTAAAATATTATTGTGTGCTTTCTATCGTTTGTTTCGGTTCCTGTTTTTCTTCAAAAGAAAAATAATATTTTACTGTTGGGTAACACGTGTAACACACACAGTACCACGTGTTTAGCCAACATATACAAATGCATTCGATTTTCTGATATGATTACCAACTTGGTGATTGAAGGAATAAGACTTAATGGTATTAACTTAATCGCGTTTCATTGAAAGCGTGCCATCTTCTGTAATGCAACAGATACAGTATACAATAATCAGTTATAGTTTTATTATTGTAACTCGTAGATGGCTAATTTGAATTAATAAAGGTATTAGTTGTGAGATTCTGTGTTCAAGTTTTATATAATCAAGTATATCTTCTAACAAGTAAAATTCAATACTTATCTATAACTTGGGTGATTAATATTCTACAATATATTTACGAAATTTTAATTTACAATATTTATGTTTAAAACCATTTTATATTTCATAACAACTAATGTTTGAAATGTTTGAAGTTATTTTTCAGTTTTAGAAGTAGATTTTTATAATGCCAACTGTAGCGATTTTAAATTTTATTTTTGTTTGGTAGACATTTGAAAAAGTATCGTCGCTTATTATGAGATCAATTGTTTAAGGTATACCAATAGCGTAAACGATAAACGATAGTGTATCACTTTGTACAAACACTTTTTTGTTCCCATAAAAAAATATTATAATGACAAACATAATTACGAGCATTTATATGTAAACAAAATACACATAACACAATGGTAAATAAATTGCAGTTTAAGAGATTTATTTTTGACTTTACTAACAAAATATTACATTTTACAGCAACACTTCCTAGTCTAGCAAAGATGACTTCCTACAGAGCTGTGATGTTTTTGGCGATTTTCGTCGTCATGGTAACATCATTACCAACACCTGGAGACAAAGGAGTCTCCAAATCCGGGGATAGCGGTAACTGGGAAGCAGCGTTAAAACTCCTTCCTGGAGGAGGCACACATGTCAGTGGTTCTATCAACAAGCAGTTTTTTGAAAGTAAAAACGGAAATGTCCGTGGAGATGTCGGCGCGTTCTATCATCGTACCTACGGTGGACCAACTAACGGTGACAGAGACAGAGGAGTTGCCGTCAGTATTAGTGGGAAGATTTGAATCTACTAACTCATTTGTACATACATTGTATATAATAAAGTATTTTGTTTAGTTTTTTAAATCGATGTTGTCTTTATTTTTAAGTAGAATCATTCTTTCATAATAACCCAGAAAGCACAATATTTTAAATTCGTGGACGCCTTTTTGAAATGATTTTTGAAGTAAAAATTGCAATGTCCATGGAGTTTAACGCGTTCTGACATCTACCTACAGTAGACCAAATAACGGTGACAGAGATAGTTTTAGTTGCTGTCAGTATTAGTGGGAAGATTTTAATCTACTAATTCCTTAACTTGTACATAAATTGTATATAATAAAGTATTTAGTTTAGTTTTGTAAATAGATGTTTTATTTTCTTAAAGTAGAATTATTCTGTCATAATAACACAGAAAGCGCAACATTTTGAATTTATAGACGCCATTTTGAATTTAAGGTCGCCATTTGAAAGGGAACAAAGTAAGACGATTATTTTTCATAAAATGTTACTTTTGAAATTATCTAACACTTATTTAACGTATACATTTGTAATTCCTAAATAAATCATCCTTATCTACCAAAATATTAATTTGAAACCAAGTGTCTGAAACGAATTCTTTAGCTTCCTAAAGACTGCATTCCGAAATTGTTAAACATTTTAGAGAATTATTAACTTTCCTTTAGATATAGTAGACTGAATCATAAATGTTTTTGTTTATTTAATCATAATAAGTTTTATTTTTGATCCACCTATTACTTTTCATATGAGGTAATATATACAAACTCACGAACGCGTCTTAAAATAAGAAGATTTGATTTTGTAGATGATTTCTTCTTCTTCGTTGTTTTAAACAAGATGTTTAATGTAACAGCTTATCGTAAAAGAAGAAGAAATTGACGAAATAAAATAGGGAGTGGTAAATTCATAGCTGTATGGATTTAGTCACGCCACGCTAACGATGAAATGGATATTGCACTTCCTCATTTTGTAAGTTGTGTTAAACTACTGTAGTCTACTTACTGATACCTCTAAAATGGACATAGTGCTTTCTCATGTTGTTTAAATGTCTAAATTTGCTAACTTGGTTGCTTCGGCAATGAATGTAAATGCATTACATAATCGTGTGTGTTGGTTCAGTATAGACCTAACCTAATATTAAGAAGTCAAACTTTTAATACAAATTATCTGTTTAACTTTAATATTTAACAACAGTTATAATACCTTTCTCGAAGATTTTCAAGAAACCTCTGTTGGTTCAGTGAAAACTGAAAACTGGTTGTATGGATTTAATCTTTATTTGTATCTTGGTCAATTGAAAATTGTTATCTAAAAAATAACATAAACATGATTGTCTATAGTCTGGATTAAACCAATATAACCAACGAATTAGATTCATGACAGTTTTTACCGTTTGCATTCCCACAACTGTTTTTTTTTCAAATATCATCCAAAAGTTTGGGAAGATTTCCTTATTTTTGACTGGGTACAATAGCTAGCAAATATTAAATTAAAAATGCAAATAATTCAGATAATTTAATAAACAAATTACGAGGTTGCGAACTGTTAAACTAAAATAACAGCCTAGATAAGTAACCGGTTAGTTTAAAGTTCAGTTGTTACGTTTGTAGAATTCTGCACGTGATTGAACTACTAGTGAATAACCTACGCATACGATGTAAGAGTGAGAAAGCTTCAGTTTACTTTCTCTAGTTCAGTAATGCCAAGGCCGTTGATATATCGTTACTGGCTATATAAGGAAGGAAGGTCGTTTAAGTCTGTTACACTATTGAAAGTACCTCAATTTACTGAGAGAGTGTATAACTCAACAACTACTGAATCGATGTTTATACTGCTTTTTGCAAAACTATCTAATTTAACTGAAAAGGCTATCGCAATATTAGATCAAATCGGTTCTATAACTTCAACGTATTTAGTTTATGTGTTCAAACGTGTTATACGAAATCCTAAAAGGTAGTAGATTGACACAGTGGTTAAACGCTTCGTCCAGTTTGCAATCTCCAATACAGTTGCGTTGTTTACAGTTGTTTTGAGCCATAAACTACCTAATTTGTATATAACGTTACTGATAGTAAAAAAGTTACTATTTGTAACATAAAAACGTTACTATATGTAATTGTATTATTGTAATTATATATGTTTAAATATTGTTATACAAATTCATCTTGTTTAACAAGTTTTAAGTCTGTAAGTCTAATTTTACATTGATCTTTCTTTAACTTTAATTAGGTGATGTTATTCAAAATATGGTTCGCATTTCTAAAATCATCAATTGCACTTGACTATGTCAATGGAAATTTTCGGGGACAAGTTTTTGTAAGAACTGAACGTTATTTTTACTCAAGTTTTTTAGTAAATTTTGACTACTCTTTACAATAAACTGATAAGAAATTGTTTGAGATATTTACTAATTTTGTACAAATTACAGTTATGTTCATAAACTGATAGGATTGTTTATCAAATTGGACAACTCCTCGAGTTATGGCAGTGTATGTGATGTAGATAAGATATTGTTTGAGATATTTACTAATTTTGTAT
>JAGFPH010000872.1:347152-358836 GCA_018207615.1 Philaenus spumarius
GTGATGTAGATAAGATATTGTTTGAGATATTTACTAATTTTGTATGAATTACAGTTTTGTTCAAACAATATTTTGATTGCATTGTTTATCAAATTGGACAACTCCTCGAGTTATGGCGGTGTATGTGATGTAGATAAGATATTGTTTGAGATAATTACTAATTTTGTATGAATTACAGCTTTGTTCAAACACTATTTTGATTGCATTGTTTATAAAATTGGACAACTCCTCGAGTTATGGCAGTGTATGTGATGCAGATAAGAAATTGTTTGAGATATTTACTAATTTTGTATGAATTACAGTTTTGTTCAAACACTATTTTGATTTTTTCCGGCTACCCCTTACTAATTTAAAAATAGTTGTACGTATAAACTCCGTACTTCCAGGAACTTTAAAAAAGTATTTTATTATGATTTCAACAAAATTATCCGCCATCTTGAATGTAACTTTGTTTTTTTGTTAAGGAAAGATTGTCATGTGATATATCATATCGATGTAGAATATCAAGAGAAAACCAACGGTGAAATTTGCACATCCATTTCTTAAACCAATTAAAAGTTACGGCCAAAAAACCAACGAAATCGTGTTTTCCAGTTTTGCCCTATTTTGCTATTTTTATTTTTATTCATTTTGGATTCAGAATTAAATAAGTTTTAAACGGTATGCCACACAACGATATTTCGCAGTATTTGGTTGAACCACTCGAAATTAATTTTGAAAAAATCATAATGGCTGTAACTCAAAAATTTTAAATGACAAGATAGGTAATGTGGCATTTCGTTTTAAAGGCCTATTTAAAATGAACAAATTTTGTATTTAATATTTGTTTCTATCTCTTATAGTTAACTAGAAATAAATTAATATCTGAATTTTTGGGGAAATTTTGAAACAAAATTGTCTAAAATTGTAATTATTGAAATGTTTTTTCGATGTAGTACAAATGGAAATAATTCTAAATTACTATTTATCCAAAACAGTTATTTTTATAATGATGTGTTGGAATCAATGTTTATAAGATTTTAATTTATTTCTAGCTACTTGGTATATTTGATCATTATTTTTTTAATGGTACTGATTAAAACTCCGGATGAAATGGGTTGGAAAAAACACTATAAGATCCTGAATTTGCTCTTATTCTTTTACTAGTTAAGGTTACTAGTAAAAGCTAGGTTCATTTACTAGTTAATCTATAAAAAATACAGTTATTTTCCTACCCTGGACGTTTATTTAAAATTATGACCTCTCAAAATTAATACATAATAATTGGTGCCATCTTTTAATATAACCCTTTTAATATATTCTTCAAAAAATTTAGCCATATGAAAAAACCTGGGTAATTAAAGTGAAAGTTGGTTTAAAATAAATGCATTTATGAAATTTAATATAAATAAATGATATCAGGAAACTGACACATACTTTATCCCTCATTATAGGAACTTAATAAATTTTTAAGAGTAATTTTCCCATACAAATCCTTAAAATAACGGAAAAACCATCTTTTCTCAAAAACGGCTCGAACGATTTTAAATAAAATTTTATAGTTTGTAGTACTTTAGGTCCCTAATAAACTATAAAATTTTAATCAAAATCGTTAGAGCCGTTTTTGAGAAAAGTTGAGTTTTTCCGTTATTTTAAGAGTTTTTATGGGAAATTACCCTTAAAAATTCACAAAAATGAAAAAATGCCTGGAGATACCGTGGATTAGTACCTCCATACCAAATTTCATCAAAATCGGAGGACTGGTTTAGGCTCTAGGTCTGATAACATCCACACACCCACAGACATCACTTCGAAAACCACTTTTTAAGTTTTAGGGGGACCCAAAACGGATATTTCCACCAAAAACTCAAACTCGAAAATTTTGACGAATACAATACTTTCTCCATATACTATGGTATAGGGAGAGAAAGTAAAAATATGTCTATGTCCATTTAATATCTATGGCTGAGGGGTGGAAGGATCCTAATGCGCAGGGATGATGGTGCTCCAGTGGTGCATATAAGAAAAGCCTTCGACATGGTAGATCATAAATTGTTACTTACTAAACTAAATAAATGTGGAATTAGGGGAAATGTTAATAATTAATTGGTTTAGAAGCTATCTAACTGATCGGGTACAAGTGGTTAGGATCGGGGAACATATGAGCCAATCTGTCGAAGTCAAATACGGTGTCCCGCAGGGATCAGTATTGGGACCACTTTTATTTCTGGTGTATATTAATAGTTTATGTAATTCAAGTCTTCGCGGTAAAATAAATTCCTTTGCGGATGATACAGCCATATGTTATGTGGCGGAATCCTGGGAAGATCTGCGACATGAAATGGCATATGATTTGAATGCATTACAAGTTTGGTTTTCTAAACACTATATGGTGCTAAATACTGACAAAACAATGTTTATACTCTTCCATTTAAAAAACGAAGTACAGTAATCAGTTATACCCCCCTGACTTATAAATGATTACAATGTGTTTATAACAATACTATCTGCTTACAGCAATGTAATTCTATTGAACAGGTACAAAGTATAAAGTATCTGGGCTTGACTGTGGAATTTATAGTTTCTTGGAAACCTCATGTAAGAGAACTACAAACAAAATTAAACCAGATAATGCGCGTGTTTTACTTTTTGAAAAACTTAGCTCCTAGTTACGTTTTAAAAACTGTATATTTCTCGTTAATACATAGTAGACTAACTTATGGTTTGGCATGTTGGGGAGGTACTTACATTTCTAATCTTAAACAGATTTTGAGTATTCAAAAACGATGTGTTCGGCTTATTTGTCATCAATCTAAAAGGGTTCCTTCAATGCCTCTTTTCAGATATTTAAAAATACTTCCACTGCAGCATCTTTACGTATAAGAAGTCCTAAAGATATTTTATAAACGGAGTGGAAATATGGAACTAGTACTTAACCCAGATAAAATGACCAACATCCTGATAAAATGCGTGGTGCGCAACATCCTGTACCATAGCCCAATAAGACTTTATTTATGAAATTTTATTTATTTGTTGCCCCGAAACTTTTTAATAATATGCCAGAATATATTAAAAAATGTAAAAATTGTAAAACCTTTCTAAAGCTTTTGAGGCGATGGCTATACGATTTACATGATATAAATAGCATTTTTAAAATTGTAATTTAAAAAACTTAATGAACATGTGAACGTTGTTTTAGGACTGTTGGGTGTGAATGTATGTGTGGCTGTGTTTATTTTTGTGCGTGTGTATTGCGTTGAATTTTCTAGTATAATATATGTTAAAGTATTTTTAGTATTACTTCTGTGTATTTTCTTAATAACCTTTGTTTTCAATTTAGACTCCACACTTTGTGCTAATTTTTGTTTTTTGTATTCTTAATTTGTTAAAGTATGTTATACGTTTTCACCGCCCTTTGTTTTTTATTCGAAGTCTGATAAGTAGGCTATCATTTAAGTTTTTTTTTTCTTAATGAGGGTAGCTTCTAAACAGGCTTATTAAAGCCTAAATGAAGTGCCTACTTTTTCCTTGTACCAGAAGGGTAATTTTATGATTTCTTTCATTGTTTGTTTAAGTTTATAATATTGTTGAAATTATTGTATAATAGTATTTAATTTCAATTTGAATTATTTTAAGTTAATAAGTTGTTTAATAATTGTTTAAAGTTACATATTATTATTTAGTTTTATTATAACTAACAGTTAATAGTGTTACCAATTCTTTTGTACAGGGAAAATAATGAATAAAAAAAAAAAATGTAACATTAATATTTGTACAACTTCCTGAGAATAGCTTATTTTATTTAACAAGAATTGAGAGTTTAATGGGAAGAAAAGGCATAGACATAGAACTCTATTTAGTTTACACACATTTCACTTGATAACGCCAGTTCTTTCATATTTTTAAAACATTGTATATTATAGTTTATTTATAAAAGCACATAATGGCAAGATAATTGTGAAAATAAACAATCCTTATTGAAACCAAAATTTTAAACTCAATTTCTGTTTTTAAAAGCTTTATTTTTAGATTTGTTTGATACCAAAAAATATTGTAGTTTATTACAATAAATGCAAATGTTCAATAAAATGCATATCAGTCTTCAGATGGAACAAAACATCGAAATAGTTCACTTGAAGGGCAACAAAACAAATGATGTTTAAGTCAATTATGTCGTTTCTGTTTGTACTAATCTGAAAATAAGTCTTTTAGTAAGGTGTACTTTTGACGGAAGCAGTCCAACCCCACAATTTTTTCATATTGTGGTTAAGTGTTTTAAAAGCCTTATAAAAAACCTAATTTGTTTTCAGGTTAAGGTATGAAAGTATATTCAATATGCATTTACTTGAATCATAATACCACCAAAATGAGGTGGTCGTTCGTTGCTTCATTTCCAATCCTAATTCGGTTGTATTACAGTGTCTGTAAACATAAAAACAAAATTAAACACATACACACAAAAAACTTACCCGATAAGGGTTTGAAAGATATCAGAACAGGCTAATATTATCTGCTTCTACGAAATACCTAAAAATGGTACAGTAAGTGATTTGTAGAAATTTATCTCCTTTAGCTACAAAGTGAGCCGGAAATCAAGTACCTTAAAGACAATTTTTATTTTCATAAAGTCTAGAAATGTAAAATGTGTAACCATCTATTTTATTAAACATAAAATGAGCGCGTATTGAAGAAAATTAATTTAAATTTGGAACGAGTTTGCATTTTTCAATAATCTACAAAGGGGAAGAAGCTTGGTAGACAACATTAATGCATTTTAAATGGGAGTTCCGAGTATATGTTTGTATAGCAAAAACAATTAATGGTATTGTTTTCAAATTTTTACTGTATATTTTAAACCTTTTAATTCAGGTCCAATACCAGATTTAAAAGGATATATCAAAAACTGTTTAAATTTAAAATATTTATTTTAAAACAATTATTATCATCTTTTAAACAAAGAAATATATTTTATTTGAAGAAATACAAGAGATAAAAGTGTGATTCTGCTACTACAGTCCTTTATAATACTAACTTTTGGGAAAACACAATTAAAGTAACACTGTAAAACAAATTTATTCTTTACCTTTAAAACTGACAAGCACTATTATTTTTTTTTTATTAATCGGAGTTGGTAGATTCTGACTTTTTAATATATTTTGCATTATTTTTATTCTTAAATATATTTTTTTATTGTTAGATAGCCTAAAACATGATCATCGGATTTCTCAAGGTCTTAAATAATATTAAACCGAAAAAAACTTAGTGCAAAAACATTTTCTAGTGAAATTAAGCATGAAACATATGTTTATAATATAACTTGCCATACATAAACATTTTTAGAAATCAATGGATTTCTTACTCTTTTTACCGATCTTCTCTCCTTAAATAAGACAATATTAACATTGATAACATTGCAATTTAAGTTTAGTTTAATGCTGACCTTTGATTTGAACTATCATTATATTTGATAATTAATTTGTTTAAGAAATGTAAAGTAAATTAAAGTAATTAATCAATGAGTAACACATTTGATTAGTTAGGTCAAACGGAATTGGCGAGATATGATATTACAAATATCAATAACTCAAATTGTTTTAATTTCAAATTACATATACTCAATTAATGTTAAGTACATAAGGTTTAAATGTGGAGTTTTTGAAGAAAACCCTTTGATTATATAACTTTGTTTTTGAACTGTTCGAATCAAACTCTAATCGACCTGTTCGGTATGATCAAACATAATCATTTATAACGTGGTAAGGACAGTTGCAGAGTTAACTGACCTGAAAAAGGAAGTAACAGTAAACAATGTGTCCTGGCAACAATCAACAACGTAATCAGCTGATCTAAAAACTATCCACAGCTGCTTTAATTGCAGTTCTGTTTATGGGTGTGCACACTGTATATAGACTTCATGAACAAAATATGAACTAACTGGTGTTCGATCTTTTTCCACGTTTCTTCAATTTACTGTTTTCCTCTATCTTTAACGGTTTAGCTAATGTTGAGTATAAAATGTAAAAACATTATAACCATGTTGCCAGGGTGACAATGTTTAAAAATTAGGCATAGCTCCATCAAAACCTAATAACTAGTTTATGAGTTAAATCTTAGTAAAAACAAACGTTTCCCTTTTAATATTACAATCGTATTAATTAAAATGTTTCGAGAAATGTGCGCGGCGTTTGCAAGAAACCAGTTAGATGATTCTTAGAATACTTGCACTACATCGTAATCATGTTACGTAAATTATCTCAATTAGATGTTGTTAGACTATCCCAACATAAGTATAAATTACATAGGCTTAACTGTGTATGATACCGTAATCTTCCTTATCAAGAAACCTTTAAATAAATTTAATTCTGTTTCCGTACCGAGAAATAAACAGTTCATGATTACATTTGGCCTTGTGATGAGGAAAACTGCGCTAAAAGTAAGAGTGTAACGTCTCACGGCTGATTAACCAGACAATAACAAAGATAACGTATGGCCTTGAACGTATAACTGTAGTTACCAGGTCTGGTGTTCCCAGCGCCCTTCGTAATGTAGCCTGCCTACTCATTTAAACATTGGCGAAAACTATGATATTTTTCTGTCTTACATAAAAAATGTTATTAGCCCAGTCGTTGTAGGTTACAACTACCAGTAATTTGCAATTCGGCTGATTTTATTTTGTATAAGTACCTTAAAGTATGTAGATTAATATAAAAAAAAGTTTACCAGTCTCTATCGATTTCCCAAAAAGTCGAAAAAAATCGAAAAACATTTTTTTCGACATTCTTTAATATTTCGATCTGGGATGAAAATAAATAAAAATAAAAATACCACCGTGTAGGGGAAGTATTTTTAATAAAAAAGGTCATATGTACTTCTTTCGATAATGCAGGTATGTATTTTGCAGCAGGGGAAATCTCATTCATATATGAAGCGTTGGCTCATTCTAAATTGGCTGAATTTTAATATATCGAATTGAAACTTAACATAGGAGTTAAACTATATATTTTAAACATTTATGCTGAGTCTCAGCTTGTTATCTTGAAAATTACCCGATCTAGAGCCACTTGACTTATCAACGGGTTTCTGGATTTTAGGAGTACCGGACCCACAAACTCATTTTAAACGGCTCCGGTTTTATTTAGAAAATTTTCAAAATATCAACCTAAAAGTTTTTTATAAGTTAAACATATAGATTCAAACAAGATCAAGAAGTATAAACCTTTATATTATTTACTTTTAAAATCACAAGTAACTTAAAAAAGTTAAATTTTAGACCTTTTTAGATTTTTCATCAAAACGCTTGAGTTGATTGGCTGCAGATTAGTAAATTTTTTAGATATAGTTTTTAAAATAAGAATAGCAAAAAACAATTGTGTTTGTAACTTCTGTACCAATTTTTAAATCGATATGTTCAAAAATGTCGAAAATGGAGTCGTTGAATCCAAAGGTGTTAAAACGAGATAGGTAAAACAAAAGACTATTTTCAAGGGCCTCGTTTTTAAAAATACAGTAACATGAAAAAAATCGTTCATACTTACTAAGAATATTTATACTGGTGTATTCAACTTGGAAACAAATTTGATGTTGATATTCCAAAAATTGACGAAACTGGAATAGATTGAAAGGGCTACAGCGTTCGGTAATTAAAACATCTTTAGGCTCATTGATAAGTCTGATGGCTTTATCTCATCAAATTTTTACGATACCAACTTGAGTCTTGGTATATAAGTTAAAAATAAACTTTTCACTTGCTATACCAAGTTTTAATTCGATATATTACAAAATGGCCAACTTAGATCTGCTATACGTATGGACGAAATGATCATATAAAAACTTATTCATTGATAATTAATTATGCGTTCATAAATTTGCTGGCCTAATTAGTTTAAAATTATCGTAGTTGTATAATTTTTGTATATTATATTTATACATATATTGTTTATGTATATTTCAAATTTCATACAAATTGGATTGTTATCTT
The DNA here is from genome assembly GCA_018207615.1 of Philaenus spumarius. Taxonomy (NCBI): domain Eukaryota; kingdom Metazoa; phylum Arthropoda; class Insecta; order Hemiptera; family Aphrophoridae; genus Philaenus; species Philaenus spumarius. Next base: position 355,110 of record JAGFPH010000872.1, read on the forward strand.
AATCTTAAGTTAATCGAGACTGCGTATAGGCTATTACGCTAGTCTTTACGAAATTGCATTATTTTGAATATAAACAAGTCGAGTTTTTAAAGAAAATGGCAGCTATTTTGAATTCGCCATGTTGAATTTTTATATTTTATATGAATCAGTTCCTCCTAAAAACTCCAAAAAACCAGTTTTCTTTTTATTTTAGATACATTTTTTTAAATTTCAATATATATTTGGGTAATTTGTTAGATGATTATGTGTAATAAAAAAAAAAAAAAAAAAAAAAACATGCCATCGTATGTAAAGCTGACACTTTCCTCTTGAAAACGCCCTATTACAACTATTTATTTAGTATATTATAACTATGCAATAGTTTATAATGTACTGGGCCGCGCTTCAAAAAATAGGTCTTCAGCCGTGCGGCCGAGTCGCGCTGCTGCAAAATACATACCTGCATTAGCGATTTTTTTCCAGACAAACCATTGCTCGGACGAAAGAAATACATATGACCTTTTTTATTGAAAATACTTCCCCTACACGGTGGTAGTTTTTCATTTTCTTTATCTTCATCCCAGTTTGAAATATTAAAGAATATCGAAAAATAAAATGTTTTTCGTTAATTTTTTTCGACTTTAGGAAATTGATAGACTGGTAAACCTTTTTTTATGTTAATCTACATACTTTAATGTACTTATAAAAAAAATCAGCCTTATTGTAAATTACTGGAACTTTTGGTCTAAAATTACCCCTAACGACTGGCCTATAAATTGTGTGAAATTTATGTTTATGCCTTTGTTTGTAACTATTTACGTTTCGACTCTCAATTAGGCATTGTCGAATCACTCAAAATTCATGATATAATATTAGCATTATTTTGAAAAATGCAAGTCATAATGTCATCACATTTACTTCAACACAATATTCACATCACATTAAAAACAGAGAGCTTTTTTATACACACAAACCCTTTCATTATAGGCTAGTTCAATGATAAATTAATATTAGTCTTGCCTATATGAAGACATGTCCGCCCCTACGCCAGTACTGAATGGGTTTTGCAGTGCAACATTGGCCCTGTTATACAATGTTCAGCATGGTTAATAATTTTTATCGCCATTACAAGAAAATTAGTAATAATTGTAGAGCTCTATTGAGTATCGGTTTAAGCCTTTACATAATGGGCTTCATGATAAATTATCGTTTGTCAATTAAATGTTTCAAGATAGTAAAGTTAAGGTATTCACGTAAAACTTAAACATAGTTTAGTAAACCAACTCAAATTAATTAACTCTAATTCAAAGTAATGTTGGTTAAATTTAATTAAAATAGTGATTTAAAATATCTATATTTATTTAGTAGAAAAGTATGTTTTTGACTGACCAATATGCACACAAATATTTATACTAAAACCGATATTTAAACTGATGCATCTAGATTTGAGCAAATAATTGGCCTAGATTTATAACTGGTATATGAGTCTGGGCCAAGTAACATACTAAAAGTGTCGGTTGTATGGATATTTTTACTTTGCCCCATCTTTAGTTAATACGGAATTAAAACTACCATAAGAGATAATTTGTCATAAAATGGACCGTGTGAAACCACGACTAGTTTGATTCATAAACAGTAAAGCAATGTTTGTTTGTATGAATTAAAAAACGAGGCCTGTGCCTGGAAGTGAATCTGGGGTCTAAAGAGAAAAATCATAATTCTCAACTCAATTCACAGAATAAAAAAATAAACAACAATATACATAGGTATTTTCTAGAAGTATTTGACTGCAAAAATCTAACGAAAAGATCTGTAAAGAATTAAATTAGTAAATTACATAATATGAGCTCCGTCGACTTGCTGAAATCCATCGATGTAACCTGGATTCATAACGTAGTACTTAGTTTTGTATACTGTAGTAGTGTCAGTTGAAAAATTCAAAACTTAAAAATGTAAAGATATATTTTTTTAAATAATACTTTTTTCTAACCTTTTGGAATTAAAGGAAACAAAGTTGTAATTGTCCTAAAACAGTTCCATTCCTCCTGGCTCAGGTTTTTTTTTTGTAAACAAGATATCTAGAACAAAACACAATTTTACAGAAACTTTTTATTAAATTTTCTTTTTATATAGACTTTTATATATTTTCAGGAAACCCTCATATTGTTTACCATGTAAACAAGACACTGCCTTTAAATAAGTAACTAATGACTGCATCAAACTTCATAATATAACCGAAAACATTAGAAACTTCTCATTTACTCTCAGTTTAACTAATGGAGCAGGTTGGTAGTAAAAATAATAAAAACGCATGGTAGATGGTAGTCTTGAACCTACTACATACAGGTCTGAGCAGGTTCAGGGGCAGGATCAGCTGTAGATTCGACCTTGCAAAAGCAAATCAATGATTTATGCATTAAACTTGTTGCTCTAACAATAAGGTTGATGAGCCAACTTTCTTACTAAATAAACCCTGGCGTTTTGAATTTACTATGGCAAAGTTAAAGCCAATTACTTTAAATCAATGGGGTAAAATACGATTATCAATAAAGTATTCGTTTGTTACTGATTGTTGTAACGATGATATTATTGCATCTTTAAGTTATCGCAATTCCAAATATTGATATAATCTTGACTACATATCTTACAGACTTCCACATTTGTTTTAGAAAAAGAACATTGCTTTAGATCTGATTTTAGCACGGTCTTTCTTTGCAGTACCAATTTATCGAGCTAACCGCTCCCGTACCCCTCCCAAAAGATATTAGCTCCAACGCAAATTATTTCATTCGTGCATTTTACTGTGGATAAGTAAATACGAAATATTAAAATGTAGCTCCAAAGTGAATGGACTTTATATTTCATAATCGATAGTTGTTCTAAATCTTCGATTTGATTTATACATTCAACTGAAGTTATTTCGAGTCATTGCTAGACGCTTTTGCTCGGCGCCATTTATAAAACAATAGGCAAACCCGTCTGCCTTCTTTATGTATTTGACTGTAAAGAAGGGTAACATATAGAAGGGGAAGAAAGGAGTGTAAGAATGAAGCGTGTGGGGATGTGATTTACATCATACAAATAATATCAATATTTTAGTTTAGTTGTGTCACCTTCGGGTTGGGAATATCACTGTAAATGCAAAACAAAGTCAGAGTTAGAACATGGAAGCATACAGGGCTAAATTGTGCGAGGAGTAAAAAGTAGTAAGGAGTATTGAAATTTAGAACACGGAACAGAGGGAGTAATCGTATTAGGAACAAGGTAAAAATCTTTTGAAAATGTTTTTTTACAAAAAGTCTAGTATTGCGACGAGAAAATGCATGTACAAGTTTACACATACTCTCAAGTTTTTGGAAGAAAGTAATATTTGTAACAGTTAATGTTCTAAGTTACATTTCCTAATCATTGGATTAGTCGAATGTTAGTTTTCGATGCCTGAAAGACGTCAAACAAAACACCAACGATATTGATGTAACTTTGATATAAATGTTTGATATAAATGTAACATTATTTGAAATCAGAAACAATTTTCAACATTATTTTTGTTATTTTATTTCTATTTAGTTATTTAGAAATTGTAGTACCTGGGCGACCGAGCACCGGTCAGTATTTTATTTATTTTTTGTTGTAAAATTGCTTTTTAGGAAAATGTATGTTAAATACGAATCACATACTGATTAAATACGTATCACACACTAAATATTTTTCGATCTTACGTACATATGAAGTGTTTATTTAAATAATA
>JAGFPH010000872.1:358936-370644 GCA_018207615.1 Philaenus spumarius
ATGAGTGCAAATAGTTTTATATTTTATTAGAATATAATATAGATATTATAGTAATTTTTTACAGTTGATCTATTACTACGTATATATTTTAATACACTCAGTTTTATCACGACTAAATCGGATTTTAACCAAATACTTCCTTCCATAGGCCTACTATATTGCGGGTATGTCATGGATTTTCATTTGGAAGTCGTGCTTTTAACGTAGTTGGTCGCTTAACATGCATGGAAACTGACGATCTTAAGTCTACGCCGATTCGCCTACTTAGTGACTTCAAAGGTGGTATATAAAAGAAGTTCAGAGTTTACATAGGCGAAAAGATCGACTTAGTGCGCGTTTTTGCAGACATAAGACTTAGTGAATTCTATTCCTGATGTCAAAAAACCACTATATTCAAAATTTTATCCAAATAGTTAGAGCCGTTAGCGAGATCCCCGAAATAAATGTATATACAAATATACAAGAATTGCTAGTTTAATAAGCTTAGATAAAATAAATCCCATGTTCGACGAAATATATTATTTAATGAAGGATTGAAGTTTAGTGATATGAGTTTCTTGAAAATTGTCTTGAAGTTTTCTAAAATTTATCTTAAAATAAAAATAATTAGATTGGTAAATAGTTGTGCAAGCAAATTATACAACTTGGGTTCATGCTACTTGAATACGATTTTTTATACATTATAATTGCAAAATATTTAAGAAAGGTTGTCACGAAAGCGAAAATGATTTGAATAACTTGTTTTGTTCACGAATAAAATTTACATTGAACAGTAATGCTATGTTTCAACAATATTCAATAATATGTTTACACAATAATAGCTGCTCTTTCCTGTGACGTTTGGGAAAAACGAACTGAACTTCAAATACTAGGGTTGTTTTATTTAAGACAAGCGGTATAACCGTGCTTAGCTACGGAAAACATTTCAAATAAAAATAAAAAAAAGAAACTTTTTTCCATAATGTAGGCTACTGGAAACGGAAATATCACCAGGAATCAAATATTACAGCTTGAACTCATTTCAAACAAATAAATTAAAACCTGTGCAATGCAACAATAATTTTTAACAAATGTAATATAATCCATAAAGTAGTAAAATTTATTGTTTTAAAAGTAAATACAATTTTGAGTAATAATTAACATATAAATAATAATTGAAGGGCTAACGGAAAGAACAGACTCAGTAACAAATTATACATTTTACAGGAGGTCGTTTGTTGTTAGCTGTTCTTAACCTGACCTTTCCTTTTGAAAAATATTTCTACCTGTTTTTATCATGTACAGAGCCTGTTTTCCCTATTTTTTTAAATGTACATTATAATAAACTCAAAAACAATTTCAAATTAATAAATAATTAAAAAATTTAAAAATGGACTGAGCCTGTTCTTTCAGTTGGCCCTTCAATTGTATGCAACTGCCTTACAACGTTGTAACTGACAAAAGTGAAATTTTACAGAAATAAAAAGCAATATTTATATGTATAATTATTTTAGTAGATGGTTGATTTGTATACAGAACTATTCCTTTTTACTGTATACTAATTATAGTATACTAATTATACTAATTATTCCTTTTTACTATGTCCTATAACTGAGTTATTAGTGATTTTAAGTTCAAATTTCAGCGAACAAGTAAGTTAAAACGTTGTTCTTCTTATATGATATTAAATGCTAGTATATTGTATTTGGCTTATATTAACCATAAACTTTTAATTTCAAATTGTAGTTCTCTAAACATATTTAGGGAGAGTAAGTTGGAATATTACAATTAGATTGAATACATAGGTTGTAAAACATAGGAGATCCTATACTACGTTGTTTGTCAATGCTTAATAGGCGTAGATTTGTATGCACCATTGCAGGTGGCAATTTCCCAGGGCCTGGTTTCTTCCTCTTATTCCCAGCATCCCTGAACATCTTACGATGTTCGTCCTTCCATTGTGTAGTATTAATTTTCCGTTTTTCCATTATTAATACGTTTTTGGTCGCTCGGTGAAAAAACTACGTCTCCAGCTGTCGACACCGTGCTAGATACAACATTTTACTGCTCTCGGAGGCCAGTTTCTAACTATTTAGACCAGCTGTTCAGGGCTACCAACATGAAGTTTCGTGAAATGACATTTACCACTCGATGCAGATTACTAATTACACCGTTGTTCTGCTTAAAACTAATTTTTGAAAAAGTAGTCAGTTACAACGTTGTATGGCAGAGTCATTCAAATAGCTATAGGTTATGTAGTATTTGTTTTAATACTTTTGAGTATTCAATTATTAATATTCTAGCTATGGGGTGCGTTATTATTCTGGTCTCAAATTGTACAACAGGTTGCCAGACAATATAAAGGAAATGCCTTGCATTAAAGGCTTTAAAAACAAACTTAATGCTTTCCTTGTAAAGCGAGCTTTTTACTTAGGGGGAGGGGGGGGGGAGTATCTTAGGTTTTAAATAAATTCTAAAGTCTTTTATGTTTATTTGTGAGATCGATGTGAAATATTTTATATAGTTTTGTATGTTTTATATGTGTTAATTGTATTATATGTAGATTAATGTTTATGAGTGTATTAATTTGTATGGTATTGTATTGTATGTATGTATATGTATCCTAATCATTATATGCACTATGTATGTTGTATATGGACTGTGCGACAACTCGAATATTTACTGCAGTGATGATATTTATATACCAAATGAGACTAATAAATCTAATCTAATCTAATGTACTTTTAATATAAATCCCAAAGTTTCGTGAAGTATCAAATCAATTCCATTCAGTTTATTTTAGTCCTTTTCACAATACAACATTACATAGACACGTCATTTCCATTAATAAAAATCAAACAAAACCACAATATTGTACAACATTTGTACAGAAATGATAAGTTTAAATAATTCAATACAATATCAAATCTCAACAGTTAAGTATGGCAAACCCAAAGTTTAGCCCCACCTTATAAACTCAACAATCTAATAAAATGCCCCTACTAAATTGTTTTTAATACAGTTTTGAATTTACTTAATGATTTGTTCCGATATATTGGACAGAATCATTGCAGACCTCCGCACAGCATAATAATTAGGACTCTTTTCAACTACCTTAGTCTGTGAGATATTTTGATAAACTTATTTTGAATACGAGTGGAGTATCTATGAATCATGTCATTAGTATGATAAACGATTTCCAATTCTCTCTAATATATTTAATATGTACAAACTTCACAAATATATATATGGATTAGAACGTTGAAATCTGCAATTCAGCAAAAGCTTTCCTGCAGGAAAACGTACTTACTTGGTAAGCAGCGTACTCACTATCCACTTTTGAAGACGCACTATGCGAAGTACCGACTCTGCTGAACTGTTTCGCTACAAAACTATGTTATACCGAATTTGTCAATAAGCATGAGCATAATAAGTAGACTTTTAGTTTTTTATAAATCCAAATTACGTCATGCCATTCTTAATTCAAAATATACACTATTAACATAATTTCCAGTTTAAATCTGGACTATATTTAAACCCAAGAATTTCGTTTGATTAACAAAATTCAAATAGTTTCCATTACTATTGGCATTGAAGGACATACATTTAATTGGATTTTGCATGAAATGGCATTATATTTGTTTCAGCAAGATTACCGGTAATTTATTCACATTAAACCAGTCTATCATGCAATTTATAGGTTATTGTGTTTCAATGTCTACATTATTTATTTATATCAGGTAAACTAAAAACTTTAGGTCATTAAACTGAAATCGGATGTTCAAAAGTTTACGCAAAAAGTTGTATTGAATAAAGAATCGCAGTGAATCACTTCCAGTAAACATTTATATAAGCTTAAAACCCAAGAAATATGCTGCGAATTCGTTTAACTTCAGGGATTCCCCGAGTTTTGCACTAGACGGGAAGCTGTACTCGCGCATAAGGTCAAAGACATCGCACTGTGGTTTCCCTTGGTCTGTAGTTCTCAGAATTGGGTCAGGTCCAACAGTATGTAAACAGAAGATTCCGTGCTCTTACCATCAGAGTACATCCAGACAGTACAGAGAATATATCACTATATTGTGTAAGTATACAATCTTACCAGTTCAGGTAAATACAAATATCTATAAAATTGAATTTATATAAATACAAATTTAGTGAGTTTGGTATTTTTTTAAATATCTTCTTTTTGTACAAAATATTAATACAATTCGTTAAAGTTGTTAAATTTTTGAATTTATCATTTAAAAGTATACATGTTATTTATTCAGTTATAAAATATTTAAATGTATTTAAAACTCCTGCATTATTTGGAACCTGAAATACTATAATATGGGCAATAAGTATATCATTGAAATTTTTTATCATACCTTTTTATATTTGTGTAACATTGTAAATTGTTATCAGTGTAAACCCTTCTTTTATTCCTGACAGTTTAATTTATGGGATTTATAAATAGGTTACTATATTAATTATTTATTTAAAGTTTTAATATGTTTTCAACTCTTTTAAAGTGTATAAATATTTTTTATAAAATTACAATTAATTGAAAATTTATAACTATAATATTTTCAAATGGTAAAAGAAATGTACAAAGTTTTAGAACAGAATTATTATAAAAATAGTACTGATATTAAAAATCTGGTTTAGAGAACTAATTAATTTACAGAATAGAATATGTTGCTTATAAATCAAAGTTAATTTAAATGAAACAAAACCTATATTTAACAAAAAGTTGAATTTTCTCCCAAACCATCGTTTGTTTCTACTTCACTGATTTCTTTAAACAAAATAAAAGGGTTTTATCTACAAATGAGCTATTAATTCAGGTTTTTCGAAATTCATTACATTTTTGTAATATATATAGTGAAAATTATGATAGAAAAATACATGTATTTTTAAAGTACTACACTAATTTATAAAATTTGCCTGATTAACATTGATGTTATATTCTATTACATAATTTTAATTTTGGCCAACATATATCTCTACTTAAAAAGAACAGTGAAATAAAAATTATTTATAAAGTAACATTATAAATATTTGAGTTAATCGAGGTAGTGCAGTAGCGGGAAGAAATACATTTAGTTAAATTATTTATTATGAAACAACTTATTTGTTATTTATGTTACAGAAATCAACACAACCTAAGATGTCTTCCCCCGTTGCTCTATTGTTTTTTGCATTATTCGTCGTCATGGCTACATCATTACCAACAGAGGAACACACCCGAGTAAGGAGGTTCCAGCCAGGAGAGATGTCACCATCTGGAATCAATCCCGGAGGATCCAGTTCTGGAAATAAAAACGGCGGCTGGAATGTCGGCGTGGACCGTGCTCCTGGAGGTGGTACCCGTGTCGAAGCGTCTGTCAACAGGAGGATAGAAAGTCAAAACGGCAAAGTACAAGGAGAAGTTCATGGCTCCTTTGATCGCGTCTACGGAGGCAAAAATAACGGACAGAGAGATAGAACTTATGGAGGCAGTGTTTCTGGCAAATGGTGAACTGATACTGTGTAAATAGACTTTAATTGTGTTCCCACTAAAAATAAATATTTGTATATATAACGTAATGATTTGTAATTGTTTATTTTCCATTTTTATCCTAAAACATTTATAATCAATAATTAGCATTGGTTATTTAAAATGTAGTGTATCGCAAAGAACTAAAATAGGAAATGTTAATTTAAGGGTCTCAAAAAGTTGTTTGATAACATATAATAAATATATAGTAACTAATACACAATAAATCATCAAAAAAATTTCTCAAAATTTTACTACTCATATTATTGTAAAGAATAAATATAAAATTTACCCTAAATTATTTCTTTATTTTGTAAAAATAATTTCAAACATTAGCTTTGTTTTACAGAAGCTTCATCTTTTTTGATCATGAAAAGCAACAACTAAGCTGTTTGATTTTAAACTTGAAACTGTGTTAATTAATGCGAATAGTAATAGGCATATTGGATTATTTGAAACTTGTGTAAAAATATTAAGTGAAACATTTAAAAATTAATAAATTAATTAACATTTAAATTAATATTGGTTATATTACGCAACTACATGTTTTTGTTGTTTTGATATAGTTTTAATTTGATCTTAATACCAGTGCTGAAAAACATAAGAATTTCTACAAAAATATATTACATAATGTGTTCTTGGAAATAAGCACAGGATAAATGGGTTTCGGACACGTATCAAAAGTAAGAATTTGAATTAGATTTATTTATTTATAAGTGTTACGACATTTGAAAGAAAATACTTTGAAAAAATATATTTATACAGGGTGTTACAAAAATGTGTGATGGGCTATACAGGACCTGATTCTACATGCAAAAATAAGTCGAAAATGTAGTATAACATTTTTTCGATTTCGGCTTAGTTTAGCCGTAATCCGCCATTTTGTTTTTTTACAAAAACTCACTGTAACTCTGGAAATAGATAAGATATCGAGTTCAAATTTGGAATAAGCATTTTATATGTTACGATTAACAAGTATACCAAACACAAAGAATTTATTTTTATAATTTTCAAAATGGCGGCCGTTACAAATTTTTAACGTGGAATATCTTGAAAACCGTTAACTTTACAAAAAATGTACAAGAGACAAAATATTTTCCTTTTTTAACGACAGACAAAACACTTTTTTTGTAGTTTCAGTAGGTCAAAGGATAACCGAGTTATCGACAAAAAACATAATTTCTTGGTAATTGTCTACAACAACCAAATTAGCCTAAAACCACAATTTTTTAAAATTGAACAATTTGTGTAGTTATTTTTCTAGCGAGCTATCAGATTCTACATGCAAAAATAAGTCGAAAATGTAGTAGGCCTATAACACTTTTTCGATTTCGGCTTAGTTAAGCCGTAATTCGCTTTTAGACAATTACCAAGAAATTATGTTTTTTGTCGATAACTCGGTTATCCTTTGACCTACTGAAAATACAAAAAAAAAGCATTTTGTCTGTCGTTAAAAAAGGAAAATATTTTGTCTCTTGTACATTTTTTGTAAAGTTAACGGTTTTCAAGATATTCCACGTTAAAAATTTGTAACGGCCGCCATTTTGAAAATTATAAAAATAAATTCTTTGTGTTTGGTATACTTGTTAATCGTAACATATAAAATGCTTATTCCAAATTTGAACTCGATATCTTATCTATTTCCAGAGTTACAGTGAGTTTATGTAAAAAAACAAAATGGCGGATTACGGCTAAACTAAGCCGAAATCGAAAAAATGTTATACTACATTTTCGACTTATTTTTGCATGTAAAATCAGGTCCTGTATAGCCCATCACACATTTTTGTAACACCCTGTATATACGTCTAGCTTGATCTCTTTTTTTATGGTAACCTTAAACGAAAAAATATAGATTTTTAAGTACTCAATGAACTATTTTATCAAAACTTTACAAAACACTGCAAAAAAATACCCTTTCAAAGAAAGTTCAATATAGGAATTTTCCTAAACGTTTTCAACATTTTAAAATGTTGGATTTTGGAAGAAACTTATAGCCTATTTCTAAAAGAAACTGAAATAGTATTTTTGATCTATTGAGATGTAAAATCAAGTGATGTTACATTATTTTGCATTTAAAATTTGCTTATATTCCCAATCATTTAGAAACATCGTTCAAAAACAGATTTTTACGTTTTGTATGAAATTTTTTTGTAAAAAACAATAATAGAAAAGTACGTAGAAAATAAATACTTTTACACGAGTTATTTTGTTGTTACAAAAACAAATAATTATAATCTGTTTTATAATGTTTTTTTTTAATAACAATCTAGGTTTTGGATGACTTGTTCATGATTTTATATGTGTTTTTAAATCTGCATCCAAGTTGATACCAAGTCTAAATTGACTCTTTTGATCAGGGTTCTTTCAATGTAGTGTGCGATCAAAATATGAAATATATTTCAATAATAAATATAAAAAATACCTTAATAAATTTAACGCTTGAATACATTGATATGGTCAAATGAATAGAAAACAATCTAGATCTGTATTTTTAACCCCCGAAGCAAAACAAATTGTGTTTAAGTTTAAGGTGTGTGTATCAGTCAGTGGCATCGTAACTCCTAAACGGATGAACCGATTGTTTTGTTTTTAATGTGTCTTGATCATGATTAAAGAAAATCTGATCAGCCGTTCTGTGGTTTTTACATTTTTAATTTGTCTATTATTCCAATTCTGTAGTTAAATGTAAAAAGGTAAACGCAATACATAGTAGGGAAGTTATACGTTTAAGGTGTGTATCTGGGTATATGTATGTAGCACCTTAGCTTTTAAACGGCGGTTTTTTAATTTTTAATTTATGAATACATAAAATCTAATTGTTTTACTTTGAAAATGTTTCGTCTCCTGAGAGCTTTATTGATTTGTTCTAGACGTAGTCTGTCTGTTATCCTTTAAATATGCAACACTAAAAAAGATGTTCATTTGAATTTAATTTTTCGATTGATACTTTTTAAAGAACTGTCCTCTCATCCTTATTTTGAATAATCTATAAGCTAAAGAGGTTTTGTTACGTTACTTAGGAGTCTAACAACAGTGGTTGATGCAAGCCTATAATCTTCATAATATTGTTTCTATATTTTTGTTGGTAAACCTAACCCTGGCTTAGCCAATCGGTTACCTAATTCCTGTTAGTTAAAGTTTGCACAAGAAATTATGATACAAATTTATTATGAATAATGAACATGATTTTGGAGTAAAGGATATAATTATACGAGTGTGTAAGTAGCAAATAATGTTTTTTTTATGCAAAACTAGTACTATAAGTTTGTTCTATATGTTAAATGTAAACAAGAAAATTTATAACTTTTAAATATTGCTCTGGAAGTAAATTCTATTCTTCTTTAAAAAAATTAAAATACAATTACCTATCATCAAATTTAGTAAGTTATAATCGCATAATGTTTAATATATTTATAGAAACAATTGAAAACGTTTAAAGATACACATCTTGGCAATTAAACAACGAACTATAACGTATTCTTTCGCAGATTTTCTAATAATAATTTTAAATTTTTAGTAATCACAAAAATAACCATTATTAATTAGTTAATCCGTTTTAAGGAATAATGTATAAGAAAAAGGTATCTTCTGTTTACATACTGTGAGACATGATAAAATTCGGAGAACTACAGACCGAGGGAAACCACAGTACGACGTCTATGACCTTATGCTCGAGTACAGCTTCCTTGCCTAGTGCAATAACTAGGAGAATTCCCCGAAGTTAAACGAATTCGCAGTATGTTTCTTTTTTTAAGCTTGTTTTAATGTTTACTGGAATGACAATAAAATGTGTAGTTATCCGAGCATAGCGAAATAAAACTAGTAGCACAATAATAGCTGTAAGATACAATAAAACGTTTCTGTATATGATTGCTATTAGAGTGAATTAATACAGTTTCTTTTATCAATGATTAAAATTCAATTTGTCCATAGTAATTATAAATAATAAGACAAACTTTATTGAGTCGAAAAGAATACTAGAGCTAAATTTGCTAAAACTCAGTTACTTTCTCAACATCCGTTTTTCCGTGCAGATCGGCCACAACATTCAGCCAAAATTATTTGTCCTTTCACAATCTTTAGGTTGTGATTGGAATGCGAAATATTACCTATTGCTTCATCAATATGACAAAAGAAGTGTGGTGGGACATTTAAACTATCTTGATACCATGGAATCATTTTTTAATATTTAACTTTTTACTTAAACTATTGAACACCCGATTTCAGTTTAGTGACCTTATGTTTTTATTTTACCTGATATACCTGAAGGATCTGGAGATTGATACACAAGATGCTAAAATTATATGATATATATTTTTCCGATATGGAGGAAAAGGTTTCAAATGGAAACCTCTTTTTTAAATCGTAAAATCTTTATATTAGCAAATAATTATATTTAAATGGGTTTTTTAAGGTATTGACGATAGTAAGAACTCTGTCATTAAGTCATATTTAAATTAAATGAATATTTTTTATAGTTCGACTTCTCAGTTACACTAAATAGACATTTAATTCCTTTGGAATAAGATTTCAAACATTTTTGTTAGTTGCCGAGAAATCCAGTGTTAGTAGACTTTTTATTAACCCTATATATAATACAAATAAAGATCTGTGTATCTTACGATTGATAATTTACTTACGATTGATTGTTTAATTTTTTTTTTTTTTAATTTATAACAATCCGGTCTATTTCACCCCGATCCTTGAGGGCACTTCGTGTACTAACCCTACTATGTCAAATGTAATCGAATCAAAACTCCAAATGACACTAATCCTAAATTTAATTTAACTTGTGCCTGCAGTTTATAAATAGATGTCAGGGAAAATACTCAATAATGACCATGTTTAATTAATTCCTTGATCTATAGTAATAAAACTTACTAACACAAATTAAAGTTGGAGATACATTTCAATGTGTTTTTGACACTAAACTACTAAAGCTACAGGTTTTTATTTTAAATATTGAAGTGAACGCTATCCTTAGTAAATTGTTTTTATTGAATAAAATTTGTATATTATCAACTAATTGATAAGTTTTATTAAAAAATATAGAATTATATTTTAGGCACAATAATAATTGTTATAATTGTTTCACTTTAACGATATATATTTCAAACTATTAATTATCCATTATACAAATGTTAACTAAAATAAATTATAAGATAAAGTAAATATAAATAAGTAATGCAATTTCAGATCATATTGTCCCCATATTAAATTGATGATAATAAAATAAATAAACTTTGTATTCTAAAAAAAGATAAACTCAATTTCAAGTATACAAAACATCTGTTACAAATATAAGGAGGTGAACCTAGAAAATTATATAATTATTATCCTTTCCAATATTGACTTTACAGCTCAGAAAAAAAATTTACTCGACATAGGTAAATACATGACTTGTTTACCAAAACGTTATCATCAGAGAAGACGCAATCCAATGTTAACAAAACAAGATCAAGGGATTTTCTATCTCAGTATGTGCCTAAACATCACAAAAATATAACAAAGGTGTCTTTAACTGTGCCGCCGATGTCATCTGATGAACTAATCTCAGATATGCAATTGAACTTTAAGTTAAGCGATTCTAAAATCCAAGATGGCTACCAACTTTTAAAAGTTTAGCGAGAACTTCTATTTATGTGGAGTTTGAAGATTTTGCACAACACTAAAACTTTTGCTGGAGTGTTTTTCAATAAAATGATCGTTTAGGAGTGACACAAACTTTAAGTATCAAACATTTGATGATTAACAAAATAAATTGGTAGTTTAGAGCGCCTGGATTGTGCCTGATAAATTCTGGATAAATCAAGGTTTATTGTTGACAGCTGTTCTATAAAGTAGAATTATGTCTTTGTTATTTTACACACCAATGCGCATGCACTATATTATTTTGTTACTTATGAACGGACGAACGTATACTCGATTTTATAGGAGTTGATTTGAATGTTGGCGATGTATAACATCGACCAAAATCGGAAGATATCAGGGTAGCAGAGCATCAAGACGGAAACGTGAAGGTCCCGGGTTTAACTCCCGGTCTTGGTCTTTGTTATTTTACACTCCAATGCGCATGCACTATACTTTTTTGTTACTTACGAACGGACGAACGTATACTCGATTCTATAGGAGTTGATTTGAATGTTGGCGATTTATAACATCGACCAATATCGGTAGATATCAGGGTAGCTCAGATGGCAGAGCATCA
>JAGFPH010000872.1:370654-388412 GCA_018207615.1 Philaenus spumarius
TAGATATCAGGGTAGCAGAGCATCAAGACGGAAACGTGAAGGTCCCGAGTTCAACTTCCGGTCTTGGTCTATGTTTTTTCACTTGTAATTTAATTAAATATCCCTCGCTGAGGAAGTGTGTAAGCGGAAAAACATAGTTAAATTAAGGTCTTCTCAGCAAGCAGTACATATTTAGTTCATTGTTTACGAACTATGTGAAGTTTTTGTTCTTACCGTTGTAGATTAAAACTAACAGCAGGGATTATAGTAACAATTGTCTAATTATTACTTCGGCTCGCATTAAATTGCGGAAGTATTGGAATTTTGCGATCATTCTAAAAAATTTACCCCCACTTTTTATGACTTTTCTCGACGTTTTCGAGGTCTCTGACTGAACACGATACAGCAGTACACATTTTGTGTCCGTGTGTCTGTATATGTCTGCCTGGTGGTGCCAAAATTTTCGTAATTTTATTGCGGAGAGTTGAAAAGCTTTTGAGCTTTCTAGCATGACATCAACGTGACATGTGTGGCAAAAACATCACATTTTTGAATATAAATATAAAAAAAAAACACGAGCCGAATTCTCTAAAAAGTGTTCTATCTTTTCATCTTGTTTTGTTTTGTAAAGTGATGGACCCAATCAGCTCTGTCTCAATATGTTTCCGTTGCCATAGCAAGTATAATTAAAAGTGTATAAAACTTCCCGCAAAAGATGAAAATTTTTAAAAATTTTCACAAAACCAAAAGGCAAATAAACCTGTGTTACATAAGAAAATCACAAGTGCAAAATTTTCAAATCTAATATGTTTATTAGTTTTTTTTAATTAATCAGCACAAACACACAAGAGATTTTATTAGCATACATGGCTGATTTAAATTATTTATTATTTTTATTCAGTTTACTCAGATGTCATGGATTGTCTTGTGTATGAGAATGGATGCATATAGCAGTGTACGTTTAACTTTGTATATTAATTCAATATCAATAAAATAAAAACGCAAATAAATATCAGAAATTTACGCGAGTTCATTTACCTGGAGGTAATCCCCGTACTTTGGTCCATACAAGGAAACTGGACTCGAGTAGAAAATCACACTGTAGTTCCCCTCGGTCTGCTATTCTTAGAACTTTAGCGAGTCCAGAAGTATTTAAATACAGTAGTTATATTGGACTTACAATCACAGTACATTCACACTTCGCAGAGAAGACATCACTGTTAATGTAAGTATATAACCACACTTAATTTGACCAACAAATAAAGTTGCACTTAAATGAACAAGAGTTTAGTTCGACTTGAACTAAATCCTTCAACTGATTTGTAATGGTTTTATTTTGAGTTTAATTTAAGAAACTCTATTTTATTTCTAAATTTTATTTACTTTAATAAATAAAACTTCTCAATAAAAATAACAGTAATTTATTCTCTTTTACTTAAATTGATCCTAATAACAAAGTTGGTAAAACACATATTTTCTTTTATTGTTATAATTTCGAATGTCGATTTTATAATTTCGAATGTGGATGTTATAACTCACCACAGGTTAGTAACAATTGATTAGAAACTTTTTTCTCAAGACGTACTACATACGTATTAGTTTTTGAAAACATCTAATAATTTCATTAATCTAACAACCTTTAATCTCATAACATAGAGCAATAATTATAACTGTTGTTTATGTATTTCGTAAAATTGGAATAGTTAAACGAAATTTTGTTTTATAATTTTGTAGATTTTAATAGTAGACTTACTAACCATGAATAAAACAATACTTATAAAATGTTTTACAATTAATTATATTCCAAAATATCTTGGTTTGTTATATTCAAAAATGTAATGCAGTTTTAATAAGTTTCTTATTATGAATGATTCAGACAATATGTAAAAATGCATATATATATTTTAAAGACCTGTTTATAATATTTAAAATGGTTTTTTAGATCCATATGTGTAATAATATGTAAAAAGAATTTTACTTCATATGTTATAATAGTTATTTATTTAATTGTTGTACTTATATTATCCTAAAATAAGTATTTACTTACTTAATTTTTTGTTTTACAGAAATCAGAATACTTATACTACCTAAAATGCCTTCCCACACTGCTGTATTACTTTTAGCGTTATCCGTCGTCATGGCTACATCATTACCAACAGAAGAACAAACCCGAGTAAGGAGGTTCCAGCCGGGAGAGATGTCACCTTCTGGAATCAATCCCGGAGGCTCCAGTTCTGGAAATAAAAACGGCGGCTGGAACGTCGGCGTGGACCGTGCTCCTGGAGGTGGTACCCGTGTCGAAGCGTCTGTCAACAGGAGGATAGAAAGCCAAAACGGCAAAGTCCAAGGAGAGGTTCACGGCTCCTGGGATCGCGTCTACGGAGGCAAAAATAACGGACAGAGAGATAAAACTTACGGAGGCAGTGTTTCTGGAAAATGGTGAATTGTTAATTTTGTATATAGGCTTTATTTGTGTTTTAAATAAATTTGTTTTTATAATATCTATAATTCTGTGTGTTTTATAAACCAATCCCAAGAACCAAGCAAATCATAAATTGATTGGAATATTCTTTTCGACTCAATAAAGTTTGTCTTATTATTTATAATTACTATGGAAAATTTAATGTTAATCATTGATAAAAGAAACTGTTTTAATGCACTCTAATAGCAATCATATACAGAAACGTTTTATTGTATCTTACAGCTGTTATTGTGTTACTGGTTTTATTTCGCTATGCTCGGATAACTACACACTTTATTGCCATTCCAGTAAACATTAAAACAAGCTTAAAAAAAGAAACATACTGCAAATTCGTTTAACTTTGGGGAATTCCCCTAGTTGTTGCACTAGGCAAGGAAGCTGTACTCGAGCATAAGGTCATAGACGTCGTACTGTGGTTTCCCTCGGTCTGTAGTTCCAATGAATACAGAAAAAGTTTCTGTATTCATTGGTAGTTCTCCGAATTTTATCATGCCTAACAGTATGTAAACAGAAGATACCTTTTTCTTATACATTATTCCTTAAAACGGATTAACTAATTAATAATGGTTATTTTTGTTCATTACTAAAAATGTAAAATTATTATTAGAAAATCTGTGAAAGAATATATTAGAGTTCGTTATTTAATTGCCAAGGTGTGCATCTAAACGTTTTTAGATTGTTTCTGTAAATATATTAAACACTATGCGATTATAACTTACTAAATTTGTTGATAGATAATTTTATTTTTATTTTTTTTAAGAAGAGTTTACTTCTAGAGCAATATTTAAAAGTTATACATTTTGTTGTTGTTTATATTTAACATATAGAACAAGCAAACTTATTGCAATACTCGCATTCATAAAAAAGTAATTCCTATTTGCTACTTACACACTCATACTAATTATATTCTTTACTCCAAAATCATGTTCATTACTCATAATTTGTATCATAATTTCTTGTGCAAACTTTAACTAACAGGAGTTAAGTAACCGATTGGCTAATACAGGTTTAGGTTTACCAAAACGAATATAGAAACAATATTATTAAGATTTCAAATAAAATTTTGTACTTCAACCTCATGCAAAGAAATGATCTTAATTTAGACTTGGTATCAAATTGATGGATAAAGATTTTTTTAAACATCTAAGGAACGGAACCAGGCTAAATATACTTTTCGAAGTATATTCTTTCAAATGGTGTAACACTTATAATTTAAGAAATCTAATTAAAATTTAGGAATCTAACTTTTCATACTTGTCTGACATCCATTTATCCTGTGCTGATTTCAAAGATTGGTACATATTGTAATATTTTTTGTATTAATTCTTATGTTTTTCAACAACGGTATTAAGCTAGTGAAATTAAAACTTTATCAAAACAACAAAAACAGGTACTTACGTATTATGACCAATATTCATTTATTTATTTTATATCAGTTTTAAAATGTTCCACTTAATTTACATTTGTCACACAAGTTTAAAATCCAATATGCATATCTTTCAAGTTTAAAATCAAACATCTTAGTTGTTGGTTTTCATGACCACAAAACATGAAGCTTCTGTAAAACAAATCTAATGTTTGAAATTCTTTTTATAATTATAAGAAATATTTTAGGGGTAAACTTAATATTTATTCTTTACAATAAAACGTGTAGTAATAATATTTCTCTACAAAAATAAATGAATTTGTTTGCCGTTTATTGTGAATCAATTATTAAGGAAATACTAAATAAATAGTATATATCATCAAAGTACTTCTTTAGAAATTTCAATTAACATTTTCTATTTGTCCTTTGCTATTCACTATATTTTGAAATAACCAATGCCAATTATTATTAAAACATGTTTAGGGACAAGAATGGAAAATAACGAATTACAAACCATTATGTTAAGCCGAGTCTGTACCTTCCGAACATGTTCGACGAACAGTGTTTGCAGAAATTGTGCCTTATATTGTGATGTTCGCCGAACATTGTTGGGTGTGGACGCCTTCTCAAACATTACTGAGCGTTGTGTTGGGTGTAGGCTGAAAACGTTCGCCCTCAGACCGAACATTTCAGTCGAATTCGCGTGGTGCTGCAAAAATACGTCCAAGCAATGGTCTATCAGGAGGTTAACTGCCACTCGATTGTAAGGTGGTATTCCACAAATCTCAGTTTTTAAATAAACCCCTATCTGAAGTACGGCCATAACAACCGACATTAACGTAGAAAAATGAAGAGTTTGAATCAACCAGATCCATCAGAACGATACCTTTGAAGTTAAACTATCGAGTGTCACCATACAACTACATGCTTGCCGTCTAGGGCTCCAAGACACTAGTCAAATTGCCGTTTATTTTTAAAACCAGTATAAAGCACTGACAAGTGTGCCACACACACCACCGTTACTACTTCAGAAATGCTTTGTTTTATTATCTTACATTACAGATGTATAAAAATCCCTCGTAGCCAAAAACTTTAAAGTGAAAGCCAAACGATCATCAAATTTACGCTTATAGCATTGCCATAATTCGTATCTTGGTTTGAAATAGTTGGTCCTAAAAGCGATATAAATAATTCAAAATCTTCATTACACACCCTTGTACAATTTGTGAATAGGCTATTTGCTGTCAGGTCTGCATGCAATTGTTCACAGCACTCATCTCTTCCCTTAAATAATTTCATTTGTTAGTCCTGTGAATGTTTTAACAGATGATTCTTTAAAAATTGGCAAAGACTAGTAGTAACACTAACACAATATTATCCTAAAATGATATTATATAAAAATTGTTTCTATGTATTTAAAATACTTGTCCATCTTCAGTTAGAACCTTGTTAGTTTCACATTAGGCTAATATGAACTTACAACCTTATCAAACCAAAATATATGTAAAACTTAGAATTTTATGATACTAATTAACATGTTGAAATGTGCTTTTTGTAGGCCTACTAATGTATTTCAAAACAAAGCATTTCTGATTAACTAATCAGAATGGTAAAAGAAATATAGAAAGCATTTTCAAGATTTTTTTTATTTGTCTAAAAATACAGAATACTAATAAAATATATTATGGAATATTACCATTATTTTTAGTTAATTTGTCTGGTTCCTATTTTTATTTTTAATATTTTTTTATAATATTCACGATCTTGTAAATGCATAAGGGGAAACATACTTTTCCCCTACATACTCTTTCTTTTTTTTTTAAGAAATCTTCTTTTCAGTTGTAGAATTTTTTCAAAAATATCCAACGAAAAATGTGTCTTACATTTTTTCCGGCAGGTTTTTCATCAAATTTTAGATTAGCTAAAATGAACCAAGGTTTATTGGTTCATAAGGCATAAGTTAAGTTTTATAGTCAACTTCATGTAAGGTTTGGGAATATTTAATGGAAGCCAAGTCGGTAAAAAGTACTTTTTGTAGTTCATAATTTTACAATACTTGCAAGTCCTTAAAATCACTTGCCTTCATTTATATGATTCCAAATAGCTTTTTTCGATTTGCTTGTTTCAGAATTCGTACAAGTCAAACTGCAGAGTAAAACTCCGAATTGTCCATAGTTCTTTCAATAACACTATGGACGCTATCAACCATCTGTAAACATGGTTGGTCTGGCACAGAGTTTATTGTTATAGATTTTATTTGTCCGTTTTCTGTGATAAAATCTAAAATGACGTTTGACGTAATATAATTTTTATTCTGTTCCACACAACAGTCTGATCATGTCACTAAATTTGTCAAATCATTGTCAACTGCAACAACATCTAAAATCTTCCTAACTGTTCTAGCAAGGTCATTTCCTCCTCTCCCAGCTATTGTTTCATTCCTAATGGCATAGTACACTTTCTTGATAGTGCTGCAGTATGCTGTCATTACATGAATTTAGTTTTCGTTTGTAAAACATGTAACTTGTTATCCCTTGGATACGTTATAACATTTTGTAAATCGAATGCTATGAAATAGGAATCTTTTCATCTTTTCTTTTTTTTCTTCTTCACGCAATGCTATTTTCTCATCAATATGAAAATTATATTCATTTTTGAAATTGACCATGAAGGTGTTGGTGTTTACAGCCATCTTGTATTTTTTACACATGTTACAACGATCACTCTTTGGTTTAAGGAAGCCCAAATTGAACTCTGTAACAAAGATTGTATGGTACATCGATTGATTCACAGGAGTGAATTAATTAGTAGGGTTCTCATTAAATTTTTCTGAATAGAGATTATACAATTTGCTAACCTTTAAATTTGCACCTATGTATTTCCGCTTAGTATATTCAGACTCTACGTTAGGAAAGCTTTTAATGTGCTTACGAGTTAATTCAACATCTCCTTCTACTTTGTGCAGATTTACTTCTTGTATGAGCTTGTGGTGTGTTAGTTTTAGTATTTTTTGTTAAATGTGCCGAGTAAATGGGCTTCTGAAAAATATCCAGAGTCCCAAGATAAAAACTCTTACACCCTTGAAATTTCTCTCCTTCAACTGTGAAAAAAGTACCGGAAAGAATATTTTCTATTAATGCTCTCCGAAGATTTTGGTCTTGAAGTAAGCGATCGTTCAGGAGTACTGTTTAAAAAATTTCATTTTTCGTTGTAAGGGAGATAATAGTATATTTTGTTACGTTCAACTCTTTAAGAGTTAGAAATTTTTGAATGTCACTTAAATTTACACAATCGATGACAGTCTTTTAAGTAATTGTCTTCTTTCCTTTGACATTGAAATGTTCTCTTGTCCGGCTTAATATTTTTGATTCCCCACATTATTTTTCTTTTTAGAAGGATCTGACACTACCTTTCTTGGCTTTTTCTTAGGTGTATCCAGCATGGTATCTTCGAGTATATTATCACCTCTGTAAAACAATGTTTTACAAATAAGTTTTACAAATCATATGTAACCTATAAATATACAAAACCTGGAATATAAGCGATTCAGATTTTATTATAATACCATTACAGACATTATGCATCCTTATAGTTCATTTATTTTTTTCAGTTATTGCAGTTTGCATAAATGAACTTAACTAACATCTTGTTAACTTTACTTATCAATTAAAAGGCTAGTGAATTTATTGTTTTTTTTTTACTTTTTCCATCAATTTGATCAAATGGGTTGCTAGTTGGAATAAATACACTAGTAAATTAACTGGATTCCAAGTGAAAAATCCTTAGACAATGACTTTGATTTAACCTAGGACCATGGATAGTTAAATATTAAAAAATTATAGTTACATTTATGCAATACTACAAGGTTAGGTATTCACTGCCCAGTTATTTGCATTATTTACCAAATTTTCACTTAAGCTTCATGATTTCATAAATTTAAATAATTCTAAAATTTGAAATAATCTAATCTCCATAGAATTGACTATCTCAATATAAAAATTAGAACACAATTTAAATACCTATATTATGGTATGCCTTATTTAAGGTTGAACTAGATAAAACAAGCCTACTTGCGTTGTTAAGTTGACAATTAATTGCGGAAGGTATACTATGCTCATGTCCAATAGTATTGACAGTAATATCATCAAAGATTTGTTAATTTTCTCGTTTTGTTGATGTGAGGAAGATGAATCAGTCCATTACATGCGACTTGGATTCAATTGAATTAATCGTTTTTTGTTCCCAAAACAAGAAAAATCATAAATAGTACATTGATTGTACATACTCGTATTTAAGATTCACAATCATAAATGTTGTATATCAAAATGGAATATATTAAATGTCTTACAATTCATAGAGTTTTATAAATATTACTTTTGTCTAAGTCTACCCTAACTTTTATAGAAGGATAAAAACAAAATTTACTGCAAAAATAATGACTTACCGTCCTGTAGGCTATTTCTAACATATTCTTGTTCTTCATCAGTAGCAGTTGGTAGTACATATTCATCAGATTTGTTTTCACTAAAAATGTCTGACAATGACCTACTACTCTTACACATATTTACTTCAGGATAAAATATTTACTTCTGTAAAATAGATTGAAAAAAAACTGACTTTTTGAAGAAAAAAAGGCTAAACCAACACAGACTATTATATAAGCGTAATATTAAAACAATGCAAAATTACTATGTAGAGACATCAGATAATCAGATAGAACCTTGTCAAACTAAAACTTAAGAAAATTGTTTTGTAGATAGAACTTTGTCACTTTTCTAGTTCTGTTATTTACCAACAGTTGGCATCCAAAGACAATTCCAGATATAGATCTTGTTTAGTAGTCAGAAACAGTCATAACCTCATTTTGTCATATTTGTCAGAACCATTTCAAAAAAAGGTAACGATTTATTTATAGTTGTTATGGCAAAGGAAACATATTGAGACAGAGCTGATTGGGTCCCAATTAAGAAATTAAATTTAACTAAGGCGCGATTTAATATATAGGCCTAATATAGTTTGAGCTACCAGAGACCAAAATACTTTTAAGAATCTCATTTGAAGTACTTTTGCCATATATAGAACTCCTATAAAATCGAGTCCGTACGTCCGTAAGTAGCAAAATAGAATAGTGCATGCGCATAGTTGTGTAAAGTAACTGTCATTTTAAAGACATATGTTACGTTATTGAGCGGTTGTTAACAATAACACTCAGACACATAACTGCCATTAAGCTCATCATCTGTAATACTTCAACAAAACTTAGTATAGATTATAGGCCTACTTTGTTTACAAGTTTACAACTGAATCAAAACTTCGTATAATGTCTGGATGTTGATTGTTTTTGTATAAGATATATAAAACAAATGTAGGCTATAATATGCTATATGATCGCCTTAGCGGTTAGAAATCACAGAAAAAGTATATATTTTATAATTAGTTTTGTTTACTTTTTTCTTGACGGGCTAAACAACAACTTAGGCCTACAAACATAAAACTATATATTATTTTAAACAATCGCTATCTTGTGCTACTGGCCTGAATTATTGCAATTTTAATAGAATCATAGAATTTTAAGTTTTTCTAAATTGGTTCTTTTGTTCAAATTCAAGACAATAATAAACCCTGCTGTTCTTTTTAATCTACAACGGTAATATCAAAAACTTCGAAGTTCATAAACAATTAACTAAATATGTATTGCTTGCTGAGATGACATTAATTTAACTATACTACTAGTTCTTGGCCCAAAATAAGTAATTAAAAATGTAACTAAGGTGTGATTTAATAACGTTTGCCAAATATACATCGAAAACTCCTATACAAATCAACTCCTATAAAATTGCGTGTACGTAGGCCTACGTCCAAACGTAATTAACAAAATAGTATAGCGCATGCGCATGGTCGTGTAAAATAGCTATAATTTTAAAGACATATGTTACGTTATAGAACAGCTGTCAACAATAAACCTCACTTCAGACAAATAACTGCCGTTTCGCTCAACATCAAAACCTCGCCTAAATTATACTTTGGGTTTATGTTTACAATTCAATCAAACACAAATTTCTTATAATGTCTGTAAGTTGGTTGCTTTTGTATAAGATTTATAAAACTAATGTAGGCTATATATTTTATACTATATGATCTGCTTTGATGTTAGAAATCGTTGAAAATTTATGTATTTTTATAATCATTTTTGTTTAGTTCATTCTTGACAGCCTAACCCACTTAGGCCTACTTACAAACATGAAACTATTTTAAACTACCGCTATCTTGTGCATTTGGTCTGAATTATTGCTATTTTAATAGAGTCATAAAAGTTGAAGCTTATGTTAGTTTTTTCTTTGGATAAAGTTCAAGATTATAACGTTGATCTTTATTTTAAATTATAACGTTGATTATAAGGTTTCTTAACAGTCACCATTTTATTTTCTTGAGTCATTAATCTCGCTGAAAACTTTGAACGGGAACCTTCTCTAATTTGTTGTGTGTTCGTCAATGTGAAATATAAAATCATATTTGGAAATGTCGGCATATTTTTAATGGGAATTTATATTTTTATGGGGTTTTAAGTTTTTTTTCTTTATTCAAGTTTTTAACATTTTACAATTTATGTATTTTTTGGAGAGTTTCGTTACTTCCCATGGTTGAATAATTATTTATCAGGCACAATCCAGGTGCAGTAAACTACCGATTTATTTTGTTAATCAGAAGGATTTCGAAACTTAGCTATTACTCTATAATTTTAATAAAAAACACTCCAGACAAAATTCTTAATGTTATGTAAAATCTTCAAACTCTACATAAATAGAAGTTCCCACAAAACTTTTCGAAGTTGGTCGACATTTTGTTATGTTAGAACCACTTGTTTTAATGTTTAAGTACATATCGGTGGCAAAGTTGAATATTCCTTTGTTTTGGTGATGTTTAGGCACATACTGAAATAGAAAATCCCTTTCTCTTGTTTAGGTTAACATTGGATTACGTATTATCTGATGATAAACAACTCTTACTTAGTATACAAGTCATGTATTTTCCTATGTCGAGTAAATTATTTTTTCTCAATGGTAAAGTCAATATTGGAATAATTAATAATTATTCTTGGGAAAATATACAATTGTAATAATAGGTTAGTCTGTTTCTAGGTTCACCTCCTTATATTTTGTAATAGATGTTTTGTTCTTTGCACATTTGAACATCAAGCTGTATGAATAATTGTATCTAATTATATTGCATTTTTTGTGTGATATTTGATTTCAAATAATATTTGTATACTTTAAATTGTGTTTGTATTTGTTTAGTATATAACATTCATTTATTTTATTAACATTAATATAATATGATCTTAAATTGCATTACTTATTTATATTCTTATTTACTTTATCTTATAATTTATTTTAGATAACATTTGTATAATACATCGTTAATATATTTAAGTATATATCATCAAAGTGAAATACTCATTATCACTTGTGTCTAAAAATGTAATTCTATATTTTTTAATGAAACAGCAATTAGTTGATAATATAAACATTTTATTCTTTGAAAACAATTAACTAAGGATAACGTTCTAAGGATTCAACTATGAAACAATTGTATACTTTTAAATTGTGTTTTTTTTTAATATACACAATTTATTTATTACGATAAATAAGATATTTATTTTATTAACATTAATGCAATATGGGGATAAAATGATCAGGAATTATATTACTTATTTATGAACGTATTTACTTTATCTTTTAATTCTAGTTAACATATGTATATTGTATAATTAAAATCTTTAATTTGATATCTTCAAAGATAAATAATCATAAACTTTTGTGTCTAAAATATAATTGTATATTTTTAATAATATGTAACACTAGTTAATTATATATACATTCAATAAAAACCATTAACTAAGGATATCGTTAATTTCGATATTTAAGATAAAAACACATTGAAACATATGCAACTTTAATTTGTGTAGTTAGTAGGTTTTATTATTATAGAGAAAGGAGTTAATTAATCTTGTTTGTGAATGAGTATTCTCCGTGACACCTATTTATAAACTACAGGCACAAGTTAAATTAAAATTAGGACTAGTTGTCATTTCGAGGTTTTCCTGACGTTTTACAGATTTTATAACATTAAATTTGAAATAATACTACAAGATGGGTCCATAGTGGATGAAAAGGACAGGTTGACATAGGCCTAATTGTTATAAATTATTAAACAATTTGTCTACAATCAATCGTGTGGGACTTTAAAGATACTCATATGGATCTTTCTTTGTATTATATACTAGGGGATCCCCCTGCGTGCTCCGTACGCCATATCCGTTGCAACCTTCTATACACATAATCATGTTATGTTTTCGTTATAATAAAAGTGTAGGATTAATAATAACCGCAAAGCTGAGACGATAAATAATGTTAAATGTTCAAATCAAATTATTTCGTATATTGTATAACAGCAGTTATAATAAAGGTTACAAGAACCATTAAGGCTCAGGTCTACACTTGAATAAAAACCTAACCTAAAAGTTAGAAATACAAAGTTTGAAATTAGCTATTAATAGAAATATTACAGCAAACGGCTGTTATCTGTTATTTTATTCAATTGGTTGCTAAATACATGTAAATAATTGTGTTGATTTATTAGTCAAGGATTAACCTAAGAATTTTTTCCGACTAAATTTACAAATATTGAAATAAAAAAATGTTTTTATCGAAAAGAATTATAGTCTATGTTAAGGTTTTATTAGTAAAACTTTTTTTTCAATCGGTTCAGTAATTCCAGAGATTACCCATTACATATACAAAAAAAAAACTTTACCTCTTTATAATATTAGTATAGATACGATTTGCAAATTGCTTGATTTCTCTGCATCTAACAAACATGTTGACAATTCTAAGGAATATATATTTAGTGTAACTGGGTGGTTTACCATAAAATGTACATATGTAATTTAAATATGATATATGTAGTTCTGATTGTCGACGAAACCTGAAAAACCCCATTAAAATATAATTCTTTGCAGAAATTAGTACGTTTTACGGTTTAAAAAACGTGGCATTCAATTGGAATTTAAAAATAATGTTTAAATCTTTGGTACAACACTAAAAATCCAGCAGTCTCTTTATCCACTTTGTATACACAATGTTAAACAACATTTAAAATTAAGCTAGTTGGCGTTGATAACAGCTTTTTCATTGTTATTTATATTTGAGACTCCTCTAATTACACAATAATTCAGCTCTTTTATTTTTAATTTCATCATACATCAAGCTGAATTTGTATTTTTTAATTCCAATCTGTTGACTTTTTTCTTCAATTTTTTAGATTATTGTTCAAATAACCTTATTGCTGATATGTTTGTATATCCTCATTAATACCAAGAACTGTTGTTGAAGAAATTCTTTATGAATGTGTAAACTTAAATGTTCACTTTCACTCACTAAACTTAAATGAATAAATAAATAAACGACAGTAATTTTGTAAATTAAAAAAATATTGATATGAAATTGCATTAAGACGATATTAGTAAGTGTACTAATAATATATTTTATTTTATTTGACAAAAATTATTTGAACGATTTGTATGGAAAAACGGATTGTCCAGAAAAACTACAGATTTAGCTCTAGTAGTCAGGTATTCTTTTCGACTAAACTAAGTTTTATTATTTATTGCACACACATTTAGAGATATATATACTATGCATATATATACTATAGTTATAATATATAATGTGTTAATCATTGATAAAATAATCTGCACTAATTTACTCTTTAGATACGTGAAAGTTGTATTGAATGAAGAACCTCGGTGAATCACCTCCAGTAAATATTAATATACAAGCTTAAAACCCAAGAAACTTGTTCCGAATTCGTTTAACTCGGGGGTTCCCTGAGATATTGCATTAGATAAGGAAGCTGTACTCGCGCATAAGGTCATAGACACCGTACTGTGATTTCCATTGGTCTGTAGTTCTCAGAACTGGGTCAGGTCCAACAGTATGTAAACACAAGATTCCGTGGTCTTACCATCAGAATACATCCAGGCATTACAGAGAAGATATCACTATATTGTGTAAGTATGCAATCTTACCGGTTCAAGTTGAATGTATAAAGAAAATGTATATAAAGACAAATTTAGTGTGCTTTGGTATTTTTAATAAAAAAATATTTGTTCACAAAATATTAATGCAATTAGAACGGTTACATTATTGTATTTAATCACTTAAAAGTTACATGTTCAGTTATAATATATTTAATTTATTTTAAACTCCTGCATTATTTGTAACATGAAATACTATAGTACGGCACTAAATAATATCATTTGAAGTCTTTTTATCACAATTAATACCTTCTTATATCATTGTAGCATTGTAACGTTCTATCAGTGTAAACCCTTATTTTTTACTTTATAATTTACTATAATATTGTACCAACATAAAGTTTTTATCATGTAGTTTTTAATATTTTATTAGTTTTAAACATTTTTTATAAAATTATAATTAATTGCAAATTTATTAAGATAATCTTTCAAATGGTAAAAGAATTACTAAAATTTGCACGACAGAATTGTTCCAGATGTAGTACTGATAATCAAATCCTGTTGAGAGAATTTGATAAATTATAGAAGAAATTATGATGCTTAAAAATAGAAATTAATATAAATTAAACAATGTCTATGTTTAACAGAAAGTAAAATTTTCTCACAAATCTTCTTCGCAGATTTCTTTAAAACAAGTTAAAGCTTTTCATCTACAAATAAGATATTGCTTCAGGTTTTACAAAGTTTATTTTAGATGTTCAATTAAAAAACCTTAGTGCACATAATATGTTAGGAAAAATACTTACATGTATTTTTGAAGTACTTCTTTTGTCATTTTATAAAATTTTCCTGATTTATTATTATAAAACATCGATTTAATGTTCTATAGGAATATTTAATATTTCACACTCTAAGTAATTCGTAATTTCAAGTTTCTTCTGTTTTGAATTGGAAAAATCCATGGTGGTCATAATTTTCTTATTCTACAAGAATAAGTGACGTAAAAATTATTTATAAAATAATATTATACATATTTGAGTATAATTGAGGTAAGACTAGTAGCTGGTAGGAATATATTTAGTTTCATTATTTATTGTAAAACAACTTATTTTGTATATGTCTACAGTAATAAACACAACCAAGATGTCTTCCCACGTTGCTATTTTGTTTTTGGCTTTATTCGTCGTCATGGCTACATCATTGCCAACAGAGGAACACACCCGAGTAAGGAGGTTCCAGCCAGGAGAGATGTCACCTTCAGGAATCAATCCCGGAGGCTCCAGCTCTGGAAATAAAAATGGCGGCTGGAATGTCGGCGTGGACCGTGCTCCTGGAGGTGGTACCCATGTCGGAGCGTCTGTCAACAGGAAGATAGAAAGTCAAAACGGGAAAGTCCAAGGAGAGGTTCATGGCTCCTTTGACCGCGTCTACGGAGGGCCAAATAACGGACATAGAGATAAAACTTATGGAGGCAGTATTTCTGGCAAATGGTGAACTGGTATAACTTGTGTAAATATACATTAATTGTGTTCCTACTAAAAATAAATATTTTTATATATAACATAATGATTTGTATTTGTTTATTTTCTATTCTTATCCTTAAACATGTTTTCACAATAAATTGCATAGGTTATTTCAAAATACAGTGTATCGTAAGGAACAAATAGAAAATGTTATTTTAAGTGCATCAAGAAGTTTTTTGATCCTATAAAGTTATACAGAATTTCTTTAATAACTGATACACAACAATTCACCAAACAAATTTCTCTTCTTATATAATATTAATATACATTCTATTGTAAAAAATAATATTAAGTTTCCCTCTAAAATATTTCTTGATTTTGTAATCAAAATTTCAAACATTACATTTGTTTTAAGGAAGCTTCACTTTAGTGCACATAAAAACCAACAACTAAGATGATTGATTTTAAACTTGAAAATTAGTTTATACATACGAATAATAATATGCTAATTGGATTTGAAACTCGTTTGACAAATTAGGTGGAACATTTTGGCTAATATAAAATACTTAAATGGATATTGGTCATATATAACGCAAGTACATGTTTTTGTTATTTTGATAAAGTTTTAATTTGACTATCTTAATACCATTGTAGAAAAACATTAAAATTCCTACAAAATTATATTACATAATGTGTCCTTGGAATAAATATACTTGGCACAGGATAAATGGGTGTCGTAATTTGAATTAAATGTCTTTATTTTTAATTGCTACACCGTTTGAAAGGATTGTTCACTTTGAAAAAATATACGTATATAAGTTATAATACACTATTTGACCAACCTTTTTTAACTCGAAAGTTTATTTTAATATATATTTCATTATTAAAATGTATAATATTTTATATAATATATTTATTAGATTAATTAGTTGTTGATCATTCCTATACAGACATTAACACAAACTTGGAAATATTGAATTGTTGTAATTGTGAACACTTTAGAGGCTTACCATATTATTATAATAGTTTTCAAGAAAGACAAAGATAACTTGTTAAATGACCAAAAGCAGTTCCAAGCTAATATAATATTTGATTTAATTGATAAGATTTCTCCACACTGCCACCGACTACCAACTTTAATATAGTCCTTCAGTTTGGAAAATTACACGGAGAAGACAGTCACACACTGTGATACTAAAACTATTTTATTAAGTGTTGTAAAAATGTTATTAAGTGCGTAAATTTATGTTTTTATTTATTTAAGTGTTGAATGTTATAGTTAATGTTGTTAATCGGTGTAATTGTGAAAAGTGTTTTATTCGAGTTCTGATGATGCCTGAAAAATAAGGTGAAACAGCTTTTAACTAATTAACAACTACTTAAGTGATTGATAAGGCAAGTATCTAATTTATATATTAATAGCAATTGGACATGGCTACACATACATTAATGGATAATATTTTATATAAAAGTTCAACTCTTATCTACAGAAATACTTAATGTTGTTGCATTCTAACAAAGCGCACCAAGTTAATGAAGCTGTAAGGGAACGATCTAACTGCTATTATATACTAGGAATACATGATAAACTATATAATGTCTTAAGCTAACTATATTCATTAAATAAAACTTCCGGGATTGTGGAGTACTTTGCTCAGGTTGGTTTTTAATCCAAAATATTCTATTGGTCAAATATGGGTAGAATTCCATATTATGCTGTCCATATGCTGATCTCTGCTGAAATAACTGGTTGTTGTCAAATAATTATTTGTATCCAAATTATTTTTGTTTAACTCTAATTTCTTCAGATAAATGGAGAACTTGATTTGCTGATTCGCTAGAAGACGTAGTCGAGAGGTGTTAAGGAACTTTGAATGCCCACCTTCAGTTTTTCATAAATGATGCAGTTGTTTATTTTTATTTGTACAAGTTAATGAATTAGTATATTAATATCTTCCCACTAATACTGACGGCAACTTCTCTATTTTTGTCACCGTTATTTGGTCCACCGTAGGTAGATGTCAGAACGCGTTGATCTCCATGAACATTGCAATTTTTACTTAAAACCTATTTCAAAATGGCGTCCACAAATTTAAAATATTGTGCTTCTGGTGTTATTATGACAGAATGGTTCTATTTAAAAACAAATAAAACATCCGTTTACAAAACTATACAAAATACTTTATTATATACAATATATGTACAAGTTAATGAATTAGTACATTAAAATCTTCCCACTTACTCCTCTATCTTTGTCACCGTTATTTGGTCCACCGTAGGTAGATGTCAGAACGCGTTGATCTCCATGAACATTGCAATTTTTACTTAAAAACCATTTTAAAATGGCATCCAAAAATTTAAAATATTGTGCTTTTGGTGTTATTATGACAGAATGGTTCTATTTAAAAACAAATAAAACATCCGTTTACAAA
>JAGFPH010000873.1:16881-26892 GCA_018207615.1 Philaenus spumarius
ACACAATCCTTATCTTTGTTTACATATTCCTTATCTTTGTTTACATATTCCTTATCTTTGTTTACATAGTCCTTATCTTTGTTTACTTAAGAAGCCAAAAATTAGCGCTATTCCCAGGTTGACCTTTGGACCGTGACCTTTGACCGTCTGCCCATAGTGTACCTATTACTACTTATGTGTGTATATATATATATATATGTATATATGTGTTCGCACTCTAGCGGCCGCATTTTAAGTCCGATTTGGTTCAAATTTGGTACACATGTTGGTTGTCTATGTCGCACGGACGAGTTCGTTAGCAAAAAAAAATCCAACAACCCGAAGTACGTTTTTTAACCGGAAGTAACTATTTTTGGAGATTGTTACTACGAGAATGAAAGTTTTTTACAGTTTTTCCTAAAAATATAAATTTAGGGTGTTATTCTGCACGTTTTGCTTTTTTACGCGACCTTATAGCTCGCTTGGTTCCCCCAAAATCGATCAAAACGTAAAATACCATAAAAGTACCCGGTTCGAAGCCAAGTGGTGCAACTCGCGAGGTCACTAGGCGCAAACAAATTCTACTAATATATTGCGTACACACAGACAGCTGTTCAACGCCTTCGTGAGTAGACCTGTTTCCTAAATTGTTAGTTGAAACCCTAAAACATAGGCATATAAACTTAATTTTGGAAATTTGCTCAACTCACGTCAGCAAACCAGCTGCGTGGTCGAATTATTTTTTTATTTGTATAAAATTAATCTGCCCGTGATTTTTCATGGGGCTTACTAGTTAACTCATAATACTAAGCTTATTTTAGGCCTATGCCTATCTATATTTATATACATACTAGGGGCTCTGCCCCTGGACGCTCCGCGTCCCAACCCCGGCTCGGCCTTCGGCCTCAGATGGCTGCTTCGCTTCGCTCGCAGGTGGAAAATTCGATAAAGAATCTCGTTAATCTTTTGCTCGTTTGTACATAGGTGACCGAGCATAAATTAGCTGTTTTATTTGGCAGCTGACTCAAACTCATTAAACATTATCTCCATAAGATTAACATGGGAAATTTGAAGGATTGTATACAGGGGCTCCTTCTCGGGTGAATAGCGGCTGAACGGATGATAATATATAAGACTTGACATATCTGTGAATGATTATGTTCAGTTTTTGATCCAAATTAGCTGTTTTATATATAATAGGTTTGTAACAACCAATGTTTGAATTGAATTAAAATATAGTTAGCATTTTTCGTTGATTTTTGTTTGTGTTTGTTTTTAGTTTGTCAATGTAACCTCAAAAAGGTAATACTACATTTGATACTGATTTGATCCAAATCAGTTGTTGATCAAAATCAGCTGTTTTAAGCTTTTCATACGAACAGCTGTTTTTGTGTTCTTGATAAAATCAAATGAAATATTTCTTCTTCTTCCTTAAGATTGACCTTCCATAAGATTAACATTGAAACTTTGAGGGCCACTGGGGCGTAGCCCTAATGTCCTAGGACTTCGGTAAATGCTTGATGACATATCTACAGGTAATAAGACACATTTTAAAACAAAAATCATCAAAATCGGTCCATTAGGAGAGGCTGGGCGATTGGAAATAGGTTTTGACCAAATTCTTTTAATATATATAGATATATACCTGGTTATCCGTCTTCTTGCAACATTTTTTTAATTTGTCACTACGCGTTTCGGAAACAGATTCCCATCATCAGGTTTTGTAAATTGGTTTTACTAACCAGTTTAAGGCACAAACCATTGCACCCACAGTCAAGATAAATTGTTTACAAAAGTTCACACAAACACAAAACATATCTTTATAATTGGAAAGATTTATAAAGATTAGTTTCGCCTGCACGCGTTCATGTGATACATTAATATAGCTGATAGACTATAACTTAGTTTTATACTATCGCAGCTGTAGACATATTCAATGAATAACTCATAATATTTGAACTTTATAACTAAAACTCTCACGCTAACAGGGTCTAAAAACAAAAAACAACACCAATAATGAAATCAGTGATAAAATGTCAATTCGACAAATATCTATGATACATACTGTTACAAAAGTGTCTAATTAAGAGTCCAAGGTTCGTCTGCAACTCCGTCCAATAAATTGCAATCATTTCATAGTTTAAGTTTACCGCGACCTTCAGACGGTTTATCATCGGTAATTTACTTTCATCCACGTTGTATCGCCCTGCGGGATGGACGTTAATTCATTGCTTCTGACCAATTACAAAACGTCGAAGGGTTGTGATAGACGGTGTTTTCATTTTTCGGTCCAATGACTTTTAAAACCAGGGCATATTGTAGTTGAGGTTTTTTTTAGTAAAAGGTACGTAAAAACTGATATTTAAGTAATTCAGTAAAATTTTAAAATCGCCCGCAAAATCTGCCATTTTATGCCCTTGTTACATAAATTACGAATTATAACTTTTTTACTGGACTTTTGTCCTTAAACAAACGAAATTCAACAGTTAGAAAGGCTATTGTAGTTTTAGTTGATAGCATAGTCCTTATGGAAGCTTGCCGCGCTACTACCTGACATAACTACATCGGCTCCTATTCCCTACCACATTGAATGATGAATATCCTTGTCTCAGTGCTTAATTCAAGATCCAAATTTCTTAATTTTAGTATCGTACTTCATGTTTAAATAAACCCCATTATGAAGTTTAAACTACAAAAAACTAACACTAAATTAGTTTTATTCTAACTTGTATTGCTTTGCTATTTCAATTCTAACCAATGGTTAAAATTATTTTCTGAAAGCAAATATATTCTCCCAAATAAAATAATATACTGTACTCTCAAAATAATTACTACAGTACTACTAGCCCAGCCGGTATAGGTTACAACTACCTAAAATTCAGTCAATTTAGAATGAGCCAACGCTTCATATATGAATGAGATGTCCCGTTTTAGTGATTTCCCCTGCTGCAAAATACATACCTGCATTATCGAATTTTTTCCAGACAAACCATTGCTCGGACGAAATAAATACACATGACCTTTTTTATTGAAAAATACCTCCCCTATACGGTGGTATTTTTTATTTTCTCTGTCTTCATCCCAGCTCGAAATATTAAGGAATATAGAAAAAAAAATGTTAATCGATTTTTTTTCGACTTTGGGAAATCGATAGACTGGTAAACTTTTTTTATGTTAATCTACATACTTTCATGTACTTATAAAAAAAAAAATCAGCCGTATGTAAATTACTGGAACTTTTGGTCTAAAATTACCCCTACCGACTGGCCTATATACATTAGAATTTAGGTCATGATAGATAGTACAGCACCAATAATGCTCTGATGTTTTCTGTAAACTAAAGTTAGTGCTTATTTTTCTCAATTCTTAATTCATTTTGATAACAAACTTTGAATTCAAATATTTTCCCTAAAGTTTTTAAATTATTATTCAGTTATTGCTGTACAATATTCAATCATTTACCTTCCTAAAAAAACAGCTCTTCCATCAAAATAAATGTAAACAAAACAACTAATTTTCACTTTAATTTACATGTTCCACAGTAAAAACAGCTCTAACGAGTTTGATAAAATTTGGCTTATTTGTAGCCCTTAATGTACTTTACCATATGCAAAAAACCGCGTCTTTCTAAAAATTCTCGTTTAACTAATAATAATAATAACTGATTTTTGGCCGGTTTTTTTTTACCAAAAAGGGGGTTGTTTTTCAAAATTTTTCGAAACCTTTTTTCGTGCATCTATACAGGCCTAATTGACATGTTTGGTGCAAATTTGTTCGAAATCGATCGAATAGTTTTCTTTCTAGCTAATGATAATAATAATAAAAATAATATTTATTAGTTACTTTCCTACTTTAATACAATTATGAAGTAAAAAAAGATAAATATATAGATCTATATAAGTTTTTGCCTTCTAACGGCCGCATTCTACATCAATCTGACTTGGTCCACACGAAGACACTCGGACAAGTTAATCGGAAGTAACAATATTTTGAGATTTTTTGTACCAGAATGTCACTTTTTGGGGTATATGAAAACATAAATATAGGATATTATTCTGCTCATCTTGTTTTTTACACGACCTTACAGCTTGTGTCCGGTTTTTTCACAATCGACCAAAACTACGACGCGCTGCGAGCGGAACAAAGCAACGTGTGAGCCGAGCCTGGAAGCCGAGGTGAAAACAAATTTGACCAATACATTTCGTACACGGTGGCAGCTATTCAACGCCTTCGTGAATAGACCAATTTTCCAAATAGTTGGTAAATTCGCCATCTCACGTTGTTCAGCCACGTGATCGAATTATTTTCACTTCAATCCATTAAACTTGTAGTGGTAAATAAATGTATTGATAAGAAAATTGCTTTATAAACTGAAATCGGGCAGGCAAATGGTAATGAAATAGTTATTTTCCCAAATTTGACTATCAATTTTGAGCATAGAGAGTAAGAGTACTAAATATGTACTATTTAATAAGAACGAATTTTCACACGTACTTTAATTGTTTACTTCCTCCATTTTCATGAACATATTCCCCTTAAGAACAATTTTGTATGGTTTAAGACAGCAAGAATTATAAGACTGGTTGGTATGCCTTGGCTATGAAATTAGTACAAAGTTGATTTCTTGTCAACAGTTGTGCACAAAAGTAAACGAAAACATCAGATGATAATAAACTCGCGTGAAAGAAGGCTCTATGCTAAGTTATCGTTCTAAACTCGTTCACACTGGGCAAGAAGCAATAAATAACTGGATTGTTGTGAAATATTTAATTATAAGAAAATGCAGCCGGTTACGATCCTAGACCAAAGAGCAGATGTATATTAAACACTGATCTATTTTTATAAAAAAATCTTTGGGCGGATTTGTTCCGATTTGGTATTTTGCCAAACTAAATATATATCTTGCCCTTCTTTTAACACCAATGTACTGGAGTGTCGCTATGCGGTCAAAGGCATTCATAACGGCGTAATGGGATGTGTCACGAGCGCGCTCTAGAGGTTTAAAAAATACCCAAAACTATCTGTTAAATAATAATTTATTGTCACTGTTTACTGTTTGTATTTGGTGTGCCGTGTCAACATTGGTTAACGTAGTTGTGCAGGTTAGAGTCTAGTTTCTGCTTTCATTCATTAAATAATGCCATCACACGGCTGAACCGCTGACGTGAGTTCATAAGTTAAGTTTATATTCTATCGTTTCAACTAACTATTTGGAAAGACGCTGAATAGCTGCCTGCGTGTACGAAATATATTAGTAGAATTTGTTTGCACCTCAGTCTCCAGCTTCGGCTCAAGCGTTGTTTCGTTCCACTTCGCGAGTTTGCATCCCGGCCTCGGATTAGGCGAACACATATAATAATTGACACCCCAAAACGTTCTCTGGGGACCATGATCGGTGCTCATATTTTCTGTTGAAATTCGCTAATAAAACATTTGTATATCTAAGTCCACAAGTAAATGCTGGATTAAGAGAAGTTAAAGGTCTGTTCCAAATTTAACTTGTGAAAACTTGAAACTACAGTTATATCGAACTCTACCTTTTTCTCGTTCGATTGTACTCTCGATATCTTTGTATTATAAAATTACACTCATATTTAAAATAGTTAGCACTCACTATAATTCTTCAACAATAAACATTCATCTTAAAAATATTTAATTTTAATATTATCTCTTAATTGTTTTTTGTTTCATATTGACAAAAATGAAGCAATAGAATCAAATTATTTAGACGTTATTAATATTATAATGAAGAAATTAGAAACTGTATATGTTATACGAAGTTGTACGAATGTTTCCGAAGTGAAACGAATAGGTATCTCTTCTTTAAATTTGTATAAACGAATATATTCATGAAAAAAGGTTGTTTTATATACAGTTTATAAAAAATACTATAATGTGTCATAGCATACATTAGTTCTAAAACGTATGTTTAAAAAAATCAACTTCACAAGAATTTATAACGATTGAAGTTGTAAACATAACCCCAAACTATAATTTTATTCTACACTAGGTTTGTGTATTACAGATGATGGGTGAAATCAGCTGTTTAGATTTAGGAATGTTTCCGAAGTTAAAGAAATAGGTACTTTTTATTTAAATTTGTATAAAAAAATATAGTCATGATAAAAGGGTGTTTTATATATAGTTTATAACCTCAAAGAAAATATTATAACGTTTATTATAGCATACATTAGTTCTATAACGCATATTTAAAAAATCAACTTCACAAGACAATAACGATTGAAGCTATAACCCCAAAGTTTGAAATAACTCCAAACTATAATCTACACTGGGTTTATTTAAGTATTACAGATGATGGGTGAAATCAGCTGTTATATTATATATTACTCACGTTCGGACATACACTCGCTTCTATAGGAGTTGATAATCAGCTTATTTTATAAAAAGGAGATTCTTTACATACTAACTGAACAGCTGTTTCTATGTATTTAAATATTAAAGTAATAACAAATAAATTAATAGTTTAAAATTAATTCAAAAACAATGTTTTCAGTTTTTGGTGTATTTTAGTAACACTGAGTAAAACAATATGTTGTGATATACATTTATAGCTGTTAAATTATCTCAAAGTGTTTATAAAAATAAGGCATTATGTACATACGAATAATGATTGATAACAATGAATTACATAATAACAGACATTTTTCAACATGCCTTTACACCATTTCAAAATCTAAAATACATAGCCTATATTGTTTCGGTTTTTGTATTTTAAAGGAATAAAAGGTTAGTAATTGATTTTAATGTTAGGCCTAGACCAGATTGGACACTACAAATATATTAATGCACTAATCGAGCATAGAATTTGGGTAGCGAAATACGTAAGGGTCTTTCCTTCTACTAGATTTCTTTAAAACTCTTCTTTATTTCAAAATCACCTTCTGGAATGCTCTGAAGCTCATCGCACAAAGTTTGGCCTAATCCCGATCTTTAACCATCATTTTTAAATCAATCCTTGTGTTTGATTTGAAATAGTGTAAGAACGCTTATGGTATATATTTTATGTGATGGCCCTGCTGAGGGATAGGTTCTTGGCAAGGCCGTAGTCAGGAGGAGGGGAGGGGGTGGGGGTGGGGTTAGGGGTCAACCCCCCGAAATCCCGAAATTTAGCAGTAGAAATTAATACTAGGTTTAAAATGTGCTAGTTAAATTATAAAATAGACAACACAACAGAGGATCCAACAACATATTTTACATCATTGTGCATTGCATGCATAATGATATTTAGATTTGCTTGATTAAACTACAACGTACAATACACATGGGTGCAGTAGGTTACAGCCTCCTTTGTGAGTTGTGATCATGATCTGATCTGTTAAAAATAAGAAAACTATGAAGGTTCAACAAAAATACTTTACTGTAACAAAACAAACCATTCATTATCCTTACATCCTATAATATTTTACATGGGTAACTATCTCAAAATTTTTAAAATGAGCATAGAAATTGGTGTTTAACACGTTCACTGCTACGCAAATTTCGAATTTCCTATGCTAGGAGTTGACCTTTTATTTTTTATATTTATAGCCTAAATGAGTAGAAAATACTTTATTTTTTATTTTTATAACCTTTCTACGTAATAATCACTAATATTTAAAGCGTCCATAGGATTAAAATTGGCGTGCGAAGCCTCAATGCTCAGTGTATTGAAAATTTTCCCAATACGGGGGTTGGCGTTCGAAGCATGCAATGCACTGTGTATTGGAAATACTCCCAATACGAGGGTTGGCGTACGAAGCACGCAATTTTTTGTAGCATATTGAAAATACTTCCAATACGGTTATTGGCGTGCGAAGCACGCAATGCTCTGTGCGTCGACCACTTCTCGTAGTGTTCAGTGTCAAGCTCACATGTGCGTCCTTAGCAGTTAATTTGTTGAAAGGGTTTAAATTCAAATCCCCGGTCCTGACTTGTCCCCCTCCCCCCGAAAAGTTTTCCTGCCTATGGCCTTACTTCTTGGTCGAAATGTATTCCATGTTGTGGTAAAAAAACCGAGGCAATGAAATGGGTAAATTATCTAAATCTATTATTAGCCAACGTAATAGACAAATGGATAGACTGCAGATAGCGGTAGATATATTGTTGCTCTAAGGAAATACGCATAGTTTATGGGAGGCAGACCAGTGCGAGTCCTTGGTCTATGTATGGGCATAAAACTCCATCCGAGATTAGCGCAGAAGAAAGTCTTATTTCCTAACTACATCGCAGCGGAGTGCATCTCAATCAAAATCAGATTTTCACTCGTAGAACATTTTTACCTCAAAATTTATTTACCTATTCTTGAGACAAACGTGTAAGAATGTTAAGTTGGGATGTTTTTATAGTAAAACCCTTTCAAGGTCATCTAGCCTCAATTTATAAAATACTGTATCTGCATAGGTATTGTATTGTGTACTCCGAGTTTATTAAAATTTGATAAATATTGCAGTGGGCTTTGACCTAACACAGAGATAAAATCATTAACCCACTGAAATGTTAAGAGGTGTTAACTCCCAAATCTGGAAACTAAGATTCAACACTATACACGTGGTGAGAAGAGTTGCCAAGTCAAACAGTAAAGAGTGCAGAATGATTAAATAATTCAACGAAACTGTCTACAAGCAACATTAACGACTTTTAGGTTATGAAAACAGAATAACAATTATTTATTATTACTGCGATTAATGGTGTGCAACATATGACCAATCCGTTCCATACAGCTATATGTAATGCTCCGGATATTTTAATTGTGTTGTAATTTGCGGGAAGTTGATATTAAACTTCTAAACTATAATTCATATTAAAACTTCGGTTGTTGGATTTTTGGCTAACGAACTCGTCCGAGCGTCTTGGAAAACTATCCTGTGTACCAAATTTGGACCAAATAGCTTGTAAATGTGGCCGTTAGAATGCGAACACAAACACACCCCAACACAACCACATAATATATATATATATACAATGACACCACTAAACGTATTCTGGGGATAATGATCGGTGCTTATTGATCACTCCCGACCGTAGGTATCACCATAAGAGTCACTGTAATAGGTCATATTTCCTATGGAAATTAGCTAAAAATATGGTTACTTTGTTTAAAGAAAGTTGTGTCGAATTTTGTTCAAAGACGGAAGAGTTGGTTCAAAGTAGGGAAACATATTTTTAACTCGATCCAAAGACAGAATTCGTTGGGTTACTGTTATATTAATTGAAATTAAGTCAAAGAAGGAAAATTTATATTTGGAGTTGATTTAAAGAAGGAAAAGTGGTTTTGAAGTCGGTTCAAAGATGGAAAATTTGAGTTGAAGTTGATTCAAAGAAGGGAACCTGGGTTTAATTTGGTTCAAAGTTTGGAGAGGTTTATCGAAGTTGGTGCAAAGATCGAGGGAATTGGGTTAAAATTGGTTCAACGAAACAAGTTTGTATTGAAGATGGTTCAAAGAAGGACACATTGTATAGAAGTGCGTTCAAAGATGGGAAATTTGAGTTGAAATTGATTCAAAGAAGGGAACCTGGGTTTAATTTGGTTCAAAGCCGGAAGATCTGTATTTAAGTTGGTTCAAACAAATAAAGTTAAATTGAAGTTGATTAATAATTTCATTTGTCTTAATATATCAGATCATTAATTGTATATAATGCATTTTATTTATCTGTCAGCGACCTCTTTTGTTCGTCTTTTGACGCGTTTCGGGATATGCATCACATCACCAGAAAACACCCCTCTTTGAATAGCAGATATCAAAACATAAAGACAATAAAACGCAAACACAAACACACAAAAACCATTTAACTTGTCTTTTAAAGGTGTTGTGTTTTGATGTGTTTACGTTTCTTGTCCTAATGTTTTGACAACCTCTATTCAAAGAGACATTTTTCTGATGATGGGATGATAACGCGTCAAAAGAAGGCCACTGACGGATCCATATAAGGTATTGTACATTAGAAGGAGCAAAGAAGCAGCCATTTTGAATTTGGTTTAAAGAACCTTATTAGGGTTGCGTTAAAGTTGGTTCGGAAAAGAAAACAAAGCAA
>JAGFPH010000873.1:43303-61983 GCA_018207615.1 Philaenus spumarius
GCATAGATATGAATAATATGGATCGCTGACTCAGGTGGCGGAATAGCACTAGGAACGAGTCGGAGGTGACACGGTCCCCCCACCACAGGAAGGGCTTTACCCCTGCGTTGTGTGTCAGTGCCATTGCGATTGCGTTTAGTTGGCGCGTCCACTGTATGTTTGATTACCATCGTTTCGGAGCCAGTTGTATATCTATATAATTAATACGCTACATGAAACTTTGTCGGTTGAACTCCTCCGCCATTTCTTAACCGATTTTATCCATTGACGTCTCATTGGAAAGAGCGTGTCGCGTAGATTTGCAAACTGGCCTTACATTTTTGAATAAGTCCCTTGGGCTCTGCCCCAGTGGCTTTTAAAGTTCCCATGTTAATCTTATGGAAGGTCAATCTTAAGGAAGAAGAAGAAAGATTTCTTTTGATTTTATCAGGGGCACAAAAAACAGCTGTTCATATGAAAAGCTTAAAACAGCTGATTTTGATGAACAGCTGATTTTGATCAACAACTGATTTGGATCAAAAACTGAATATAATTTTAGGTTAGGTAAATCAAGCAATAGCGAAGCATTGCCGTGTCCACTAGTTTTTATTATTTTGGAATATGGTACAGTTCTGTACAGCTTATGACTGTATAGTCGATTTTCAAAAGGCTGCAGTTTATCGTTCCACATGTAAGAAGAACGAAATATTCTGTTGGCTTGTACCTACTTTACTCTAATACGAAACTAATAGTAAATACAAAAAAAATTCTATTTATCGTTTTGTTTATAAAGTTTAGTTCACAGACCCACGACTTTAGTGCATAAATTCTGTCTTATATTAGGCCTAGACCTAAGAGTTTTAGAGCCTGACGGTCTATTTGGTCAAATTGTTAACCGGTCCCAAGCTGGCCGGTTAAGAGGGAATTTGTATAGCTGTATTTGAACTGTATACAATAAAGTGAATTAACAATTATACAATTAACTTTTGAAAGGTTATGATAAATGTATGAGTAGTTTTGACATGAAAAGGTGCATAAATTATGGTATAAATTAGTTTAGCGGTAATGTATTCCGTGAACAGTGAACACAGGAGGTTAGTAGAAATTGGAGAGGAAACTCATGAATTAAAACTAATAAAGATGATTGATTAGTAAAGAAAATAATCATCGCAGAAAATACTGCCTCTACAGGCCTACGACAAAAATTAAATAAGGTTTTGTTCAGTCACACGTAGGCCTGTAATTCCATTTCAAGTAGCCTTTGTATGACATTATATATTATATGTAATGACTTAATGTACTGCAACAATAATGGAATATGTACAGACACAGTTAACTTGTTTTTGTAACTTAACTATAAATATACTATAATAACTAAACTACTATATAGTTTATATATGTTTACAAACTGGAAACATCATACTGTGA
Source organism: Philaenus spumarius (assembly GCA_018207615.1). Taxonomy (NCBI): domain Eukaryota; kingdom Metazoa; phylum Arthropoda; class Insecta; order Hemiptera; family Aphrophoridae; genus Philaenus; species Philaenus spumarius. The sequence continues at coordinate 44,711 of JAGFPH010000873.1, forward strand.
CTAAAGACTATATGTTAGAACTTATAAGGCTATATTTTTTATTCTTTCATTTCTATTGTACAAAACAACTTAATTGATTTAACAAATTTATATATGTTTACTTACTATTTAAAAAAATGTACTCAGGGTTAATGAATGTTCAGGTACCTTGGCTTCTTATGAATGGATTATATTTTAATATAGGATCTACTATTTTATATAATATGTTATTAAAAACATACAGTATTATGATATAGGCTATCGATAGTATTAAAAGCCTAAAATAAACTCTGGGACAGTTCTGTTGTAGGGCTGATTATTATAAGTTGTTTAACAAACGAAACAAAGCCCGCCTCTCAATTCTATCGCTGCACAGCGGTGCCCTTACAGTGGTGGGGGTAATTTGAGAGCGTCGGCTCGTTTTAGCAACAAAGAGTCAGCGATCCAGTATTAGTAGTATATATCTATGGTTAGTAGTGACTTGGATTCTGACGCCAGAGCAGTTGGGCCATAGTTTACAATTTCAGCATTTGATACTTGTTTAGCATTATTTAGCAATATTATCAATCGCCATTTTGAAATGGTTAAGAGCCACATTTGAATATGTAACGCACTTCAGAGCAATAGATTTTATCTCATTTATTAATAAGATTATAATTTAAAAAATGTTGTGTTTAGACTAATTTTGGACGTTTTGTACTCTATACAATTACCAAGAAATAATGTTTTCAGGTCCTTGTCTTCGTCCTTATATAGATTCTTGTTGTTTTTGGGGCCAGAAACAAATAACAAGTACAAATAAGAAACCAAGAAACAGGGTTAAGAACTTAGAAGTAAAGGGGGATAGGGGTTTTAATGGGCTACCCTGAAAAAGTCTCAAAGAAATAGTTTCGATAACCTTAAATAAAGCTCTTGTACAAAAGTACCTAAAAAACTTGGCAAACTTTAAAAATATTATTAATTTTATTATTTTATCTGAAGAAAATAGCTGTAACAGACAGACAGAAATATAATAGCTACACACAGGTATAACATACAGATACAACAGACATTTTTAATAGACAGATGAAACAGACATCTGATATAATAACATATAGATATAACAGACAGTTATAAATGACCGATATAACAGACAGATAACATAGAAGGCAGAATAACACTCAGATAAACAGACAGAATAACAGACAGATTTAATAGACATATATATCAGACAGACATAATAGAAAGATATAACAGGCAGATATAAGAGACAGGTCTTCTGGTGTAACAGGCAGATATAAAAGACAGTTATAACAGACCGATGTAACAGATAAATTTAACCGGCAGATATAACAGAGATATAATAGAAAGCTGTAACAGACATATATAATAGTTAGAGCAGATAGATATAACAGACAGATATAAAAGACAGATGTAACAGACAGTTAGTTATAACAGATAAATATAACATACAAATATAACAGGCATATAAACATACAGATTTAACAGATAGATATAACAGGCAGATATAAAAGGCAGCTGTAACAGAGATAACAGACAGATATAAAAGACAGTTATAACATACTAGTGGACCCTGCAATGCTTCGCTATTGCTTTATTTAATTTTAAGGGTAGTTATCAAATTTCATTCTTTTGACTTAAGTTATTGAATTGCAAATGGTGTTTATGTCAACAATTTATATAAACAATTTATATAAACAATATTTTAAACAGCATATAATGTAAGTAAATAGATATGTAACAACCGATGTTTAATTGAATTATAATACAGTAAGCATTTTTCGTTGATTTTTGTTTGTGTTGTTTGGCAATCTAACCTAAAAAAGCTATTTTGGTTTTTGAAGAATAATAACCCGATTATAAATTAGAGAAATTGGTTGCAAATAAAAGTGTTTTGGTTCATTGTAGGCCTAACCTAAAACTATGTTCAGTTTTTGATCCATACAGTTGTTTTATTTATAATAATATGTAACAACCGATGTTTAAATTGAATTATAATATAGTAGGTCTAAGCATGTTTTATTGATTTTTGTTTGTGTTTGCTTTTAATTTGTCAATCTAATCTAAAAAGCTATTGGTTTTGAAGAATAATAAACTGATTATAAATTTGCTAAAGTTGCTATGGTAATGAATGTAAACAAACATGTGTTACTAAGCATTTTATACGAACAGCTGTTTTTGAGCGCTATGGTCTTGAGTCCAAACAAAAGAGGCTGTTTAGTTTTTTCCAAATTTGAAACTTTTTCGGGAAACTTTTCAAATTTTTTTTTATATAAAAACCTAGTTTGGACTATTACAAACATTTTAAAACAAAAAATTGCCAAATTGGTCCAGTAGTTCTCAATTGATGCGATTTCAAAGAAACAGCAATTCATTTTTATTATATAGATAACAGACAGATATAACAGATAAATTTAACAGAAGAGAGATATAATAGACAGCTGTAACTGACATTTATAATAGACAGTTAGAGCAGATAAGGAGTTATACAAGCGAGTGTACGTAATATATATCAGCTGATTTCATCTATCATCTGTAAACCCAGTGTATATTACAGTTTGAGGTTATGTTTACAACTTAAATCGTTATAATTTCTTGTGAAGTTGATTATTTTAAATATGAGTTATAGAACTAATGTATGTTATAATTATACGTTATAATATTTGCTTTGAGGTTATAAACTGTATATAAATACAACCTTTTATCATCAACATATTCGTTTATACAAATTTAAAGAAGAAATACCTATTCGTTTAACAGTATAACAGCTGATTTCACCCATCATCTGTTGTAGTACGCAAACAAAACCTAGCGTAGATTATACTTTGGGGTTAAATAAAAGGCAATTAAAAGATAATATTTTTATCTTTCTTTAAATATATGTAATAATATACTTAAACACAAAATTTAACAAATATTCCAACAGTTTTATAGTCCTTATAATTGTACACATTTACCGAGTTAAAAATCCCCTTCTGCATACTTAGGTAGGCCTAGATAAAGTGTGTTGTTTAAATAGTATTTTGTATAAATGATGTATTTCTGATGTGTATCTAACTAATCTGTTTGTGATTTTCACGGGGGCTTACTAGTGGTACATAAATTTATTTCTATATGTTTGTAACTACCCAAACATATTTTTAATTGCAGTTCTGAATACGGATTTACTAAAAGCACTTTCATTTGAAATTTTGACAAAAACTTCAAATGGGACACACGGACGGAGAGACAATACAGAACTATAAGCGTTCTGCTACAATAAGGAAATCTAAAACCAGTGGTTTCCAGAAAAATCCACCCCCCAAGTGGAATATTTACAGTTTTGATACTTCAAAATCTAAATATGAGAGTCAATTTATTACTTGTTTTTTTTTTTTTTTTTTTTTTTTAAATAATATTCTCAGAATGCGTGGAACGGCGAGGGTCACCGGATCCCCCTCCTTAGCCAAGTTGCTCAGCTGTTTTCTGGTTTCAGACTGGATGCCGGATGCCAGTGGAGCAGTGGCGGGCGTTCAGTGAGTGTGTGCGCAGTGCAAGTGAAGTGTTTGGGGGAATTTCGCTTCCGTGTCGCGTCAGTGATAAACAGGACTGTTGCGCGTAAGTATTAACAATTTGTAAATATCTTTAATAAAAACCGTTGTTAAATGTATGAATTTATTTCACACATTATATTTTAACTTGTTTCCATTAAAATAATTTCAGTTAAAAATCTTTTAATATGTCAATTTAAAAAAAGTTTAATTATTTGTAATTTTGACTGTAATTAGGATGCTATAAAAAACTAAAAACGGGACGCATGCGAAACTAGGCGTTCTAAAACATTATAAGTAAAATAAATTTAAGCTTGCAACAGGTTTTTATATTAATTTATCGTGAATGATAAATCATTTTCCTTACAATCCCTAAAAAGAGTAATATTTAAACTACTTGCAACAATCCGTTGCAAAAATTGGAGACGAGTTTGTTTGTATACTTTTAAAACATATTACTCAAAAATATAATGTCTGTAAAATTTAATTAAAAAATTCTATTCGTAAAGGGTTTACAGATTTTTAGACGATTTGGTTGTGCAGGTGACACAATACAAATTACTTCGATGTTCATATCTAGTGACTGAGGCGTTAAAATCTAAAATTACGCTCTTAGGCTCTTCTTTACCTTGAAGAAAACTCCCGAGTGTACAGCATGATTTCAATGCAAAAGGCCTGACCCAAGCCGCAAAATCGTTGAAACATGCTTACGTAATTACCGTGTTTCGGATTCTATTTATAAATTAATAATCTGGGAAACTACTTTAAGTTATAAAGAAGGCTTTATATTTTTTACGTGTTAGCTTAAAATATGGAAATTATGCTTAAAACTCCCAAAAATGCGTTAAAAATAATAGATTTTTACTCATTTAAACTGTTGATTACAAGGAGTTGCCGACGATTTCTTTCAATTATGAGATATAAGACAAAAGCACAAAGCATTTAAGAACAATTTAAGATGTTTCACAACTTTTTAGGTTGAAAAACGGCGTCCGAAACACGGTAGTACGAAGTGCATATATTTGCTGTTTTACGCAAGGTATAGAAGACCCTTAAAGGGTTTTAAAAGACCTATTCAACGCTACCAAAATCTTTACGGTAGGCGAAAAAAACTTTTTAGTTTTAACTTTATTGTAAAGGTATCCTAAAGTATTTGTTATTATACTATTTCAGTCTACGTTTTTTTAAATCTCCTGTAAAATTGCTCCACGGACAGACAGTAAACAAAATGTCGGACAAATTGACAGTAGATTTGTCGGTTTAAATAATAAATAGAAGTATATTTTAAAATATTTTGTATATTTTAAAAACTCTTTTGGTGATTGTATTTAAAAAAAGCAATAAATGAAAAATTAAACTCCTCGTTACGGAAATAGTTTTTCGTTTGTACTTTTCGTAAAGCGATGGTACTCTTTAAATATTTTTCAATTTCCCTTCACTTTGGTCCAAAGTGGACTTTCGGTTCATTAAAATACTCTCCTTTAAAAATTATTAGGAAAAGAATAAGCAATTAGTTTAGCAATAATTTTAAAGACATTTAAATACGTATTCAAATCTTACGTATTGTTGTAGAAGAAACAACAATTTTAATTTTCGCTTTCGATTTATCGAAAGTTTTTCAATTCTGAGTCTGAGTTTCTTAATACTTCTCTGTAAATTTGCATGACAAAAGATGGTAGATTGAAGTAGCTGAAAGTTAGAAACAATCGGGAAGAATTTAGGATTTTTATTTTAATAAAAAATGAATATTGGTTTTGTTTAATTCATTGTCAACTCAAATTTGTATTCATAAAAATAAAATCTGAATAAGAGTAGTAATATATACGGTAGTAAAATATTAAATAATAAAATAAAAGTCAAAACATACTTTTGTTAAAGTAATAAAGTACTTTTATTAAATATAATAAATGATACAGAATTAATAATAAACAACGTAAGATTTTTTTATAAAGGCGAAATCCCTTAGCGGTTAACATCGCCTAATTACGTAAGGATCAATTAAACTTGTGCATATAAATAATTATTTGTGAATTAAGGGTGGAAAGTATCGCTTTGTCGCCCAGAAAGGAAATGTAATTTGCTTGAGGGCGCCTAAGACACTAACATTTTTCCTCTAACTACAGTTTTAGTAAATAATTTGCATTTTACTATGGGAAAAAATATGGACATTCATATTTACAAAAACAATTGAGTTTATTCCAAGAACAATTGAGTTCATTGATGCACTGTTTTTCTAGCATACTGTTTTACTAACATATAATTTAAAGAGCCCATATAAAAAGCATTGATTAAATCAGTAGCCTATACTTTTCAGCCTGCTCATAGGCGGGCGACAATGACAGCTTAAGGGTCAGCTCTAGCTGTCGGCCATGTTGGCTGACACTCCATAACACCAATGTTAAATTAAAATCCAAATTTTTCCTTCATTTTTGATCGGAAAATTATAAACGATATGTCATTTTAAAGCTATGGTCAATATACATGCAAATGGCTTTTTCAAAACTAAGAAATATATTTTGTTTAATATTTATTAACAATTTAAATCATTGATTTTTTATATTTTTTTATGTTGTCACTATTAATTATAGCGAAAAACTGCCAAGCAATTGGCATGACGAATTTCTTCCCCAAGAGTTTGGTATTTTTTTAAAACACTATTTGAACAATTGCGTGTTTTAAATGGATTTAGGCTGAGCAATGTCCGTGTAACCTACCGCTGCTATAGGGTGATTTTTAATATTTTTTTACGTTATAACTATTAATTATAGCGAACAATTTCCAAGCCATTCGTATGAAGAATTTTGTCCCCAAGAGTTTGGTATTTAAAAAAAAACGCTATTTGAATAATTGCGGGTTTTAAATGGATTTAGGATGAGCAATGTCCGCGTAACCTACCGCCGCTATAAAGAGTCGTAGGTTACTTTCTGTTTTACTAGAGCCGACCCTTAATGCTTTCTATACGGGCACGTTTTCGCCCGCCGGAGGATAACTAGTTCTTTCTACCCTATTAATGAGACAGAAAAGTGTTTTCTTTAAGTTTGTTAAATAAAGGTAGAATTAAACGTTCTTGTTTTCGAACGCCAGAATTGGTACAGAAATGGTTTTCCGGATTTCCTTAAATACTCGATCAAATTTTGAATAAAATTTAATAAAAATTTCGTATAAAACTACTCCTCTTTTAAGATGTTCGAAAAACTAAAGTTTCCGTTAAGTACCCAATAGCGAGAAATTGAATGTCTGGAATAATAATCCGTAAATAGAATTTTATAACAAATAATTCATTGAAAGTTAGAGTATACTTTCAGATTTCAGGATTTTATACATAATTTTTAGACAGACATATTGAAACTTTTCGGCTCAAGTTTTTAACGATTTTTGACTATCAAAAGTCGCGATTTGAGTATCGAAATAAATAAAACTTTTTTTAAATTCAAAGGCATTGTCAACTCGATTCAGGTATCCAAGTATATTCGTGTTCACTATTTATTTATTTCACTTTATAATAATTCTAAATTCGTTTTTCAATGTAAATAATTTCTCAACTGATGATTTGTATAACATTCCATCAGTTTCAATACTAGCTGGAAATTGATTTTTGTTGCAAATAGTGAATTGATATTAAAGTCTATTTAAAATTTGAAGAGATTTTTAATGTCGTGCATACGTATTACGTAATGTTTGAACCGATAAAAGCTATTGAATATCTCTGCCAATTGAAATTATTAATTGAATTTATCATTGTTCTCCTAGTAACAGAATTACATATTTATATAAAAGTGACACATTATACACTGATAAAAGCTATTGAATATCTCTGCCAATAATTGAAATTATTAATTGAATTTATCATTGTTCCTCTAGTAACAGAATTACATATTTATAGAAAAGTGACACATTATACACTGATCGCATCGCTCACCAACCCCGGAGGGACAAATGCTAACAGATTATTAATTGTACACCTGATATTCTGGGGGTAGCAATAACCTGGATCCTGACGCATGCGCAGTAAGGCCAGAGATTTTGCGTGAATGACAGGATTTTTATAAAATAGAAAGATTCAAGAGCTCTGACCCTGATATACTTGTTCACCAAACCTTTCGGTGACTCGCGGTGAAGCCAATGCAAACAGATTACTGTATACTCTTATATTCCCATAGAAATGACGATTGGATAGGACAGAGGCACTTGGATGGTGGAGATAGCGGTTACCTAAATACTGAGGCATTTGTAGTAAGGCCGGAGTTTTTGCTTGAATGACACGTATTTTTGAATATAATAGAGATAACAAATCAACTTACACAGTGAGCTCATAAATTTTACCTTGACTCAGATGAGGTTTTATCATTGTATTTAAATGTAATCAATGCATACATTACACATTGAAGTAATGCACATCAATGTGTGCGGGAAGAACTACCATCGTAATACATAACATTCAAATCAGCCACACTTGAAAGACGCACACATTTGAATACAATTTTGTATTGTATATTACCGGAAGATTGCACGATTTCGAAGCGTGTTTACTAATAGACTGTAAAGTTTTTATAATAATTACTTTAGTTTTTCTGGCGGCAAAAACCTACATTTCAATACAGATAATGCTTATATCTGGAAAATGTTCATTGCTTTCTATATACCGAGCGTTCCAGAACTCTTTACCAAACCTTTAAGTTTTGTTTCTCAATATCATTATTAAAATTACCAAATTCCCTGGTTGTTCACATTGGCCATTTGTTTTTTTAAGTGTAAACTTCTATAGGCGCACCAAGTCCAAAAAATGTTTGTACATGTTTGTATAACAGAGTATATAGTTTTCTTGTTGCTGGAGGTGAATCGGATTTTACCGTCACGCGTTTCACCATACATTTAGTGAAACGCTCCTAATGTGAAACGCTTCTAAAGTGAAACGCTCTTAATGTGAAACGCTCCTAAAGTGAAACGCTCTATTCCATCTGTTTGAAAAAGTTTCGGTCTTGCCGAAATTCGAACCAGCAGAGTCCATCACCATAGACTAGCGCTTTAGCCGGTTAGGCCACAATCGCGTTGCTAATAAAGTATATTTGAGTTGGGTATATAAGTGTAACAGATTGTCCTACATCATAGGCTTGATCTGTTAATGTTAATACAATGTGTAGTTTAATTAGTAATACCTCTGAAATAGACAATCTGCTTCCTCATTTCGTAAGTTGTGTTAAAAACATGAACATTGTGCTTCCTCATTTCGTGAGTTGTTTTAATTAAAAAAAGTTTACACTTCTCCGGCGTGGTCTTAAGCACACAATTTAAATTTTTTTTGTCAATTTTTATCTTAAAATTAACTTATTTACTAATCTTGATTATGCCAAAAATGAATACAAATATAATATTTTTTACAAATCCAATTAAAACGTTTGTTGTTAAATATCTCAAAAACCATTACCTAAAAAAATTGTGATTTTAAGCAGATTGCGCGGTCATGGAATCACACAACTGCACAGTTTTTCACATTATTGCTTAAATTTATTTTCTGGCTGAAAGTCCCCACATAATAGTATTTATTTTCCTCCAATTATATACATGCATATATAAAACGTTTTTATGCCCCATTTTTTTTTACAAAATACTTAATATCTTGGGATGTAGGAAATGTATTGAACGCAAATTTTGGATACATATTTGGTATGAAATCTTTTACCGTCTTTACATCTTTTATGTACAAATAACAAAAATGTTTTTTCATATTTTTTCAAAATGGCGGCCGTTTAAAATGTTTAATATAAAATATCTCAACAACCGCTAACTTAACGGTAGTAAAATAATGTCAAGAAACTGAAAATTTCCTTTTTAATGACAAATGTGTATATTGTTTCCTATATTTATTGTTTTTTCTTAACAGTAATAAGTGTAAAGTTTCAAGTAGGCCTATTTAGCTTCATAGCAAGAAAAGTATTGTTTATTTTTAACGGTAGTTATTCCATTTCACCCCCCCAGACTTTAATAATCGAAATGCGAATGGGCTTTCTTTTTTGTATACCTCATAAGAATATTATGTACCAAATTTCAGCCTTCTAGCTTGTAGGACGTTAGCGGAATTTACATTAACTTATGGGGTTATTTACCATATTTTAACTGCTTAGGCTCTATGTTAGGCTACATCCACTGGCTTGAAGGGAAGTAAAATAATTAATGTTTTAAGGGTTGGAACCTTCATTTTCATCCACTAAACGCAAATAATTAAAATACGAGGCTTTAATGTTTGTAAGTATGTATTTCGTCACTTACAGTGTAAGTATCAATTGTGCAAAGTTTTAGATCTCTTGTAATGGAATGAAATTAGTATTATTTTATGGTAGTCACCTCGTTTTAACCTCTGAAGGGTCTGCTCCAGTAAACGAGAAAGCAACCGGGAACGAAAGCGCTTCTCACTGTATCCCTATCTAAACAGTGCAATTTCTTGCAGCTGAACGCTTTGACATTGCCTCATTTCAAACCATTTTATAAGTCTATCTTTTGTAATTGAGTGTTGAAAAAAAAAAAACTGAATATTCTTTATACAATTTCGGATCCGGCTTGCAAATTATTTTTCATTATTAATTTTTTATTGTGTTAGGATAAAAATTCAAATTTTGTACTTACAAAATGTCAATTACATAACAAATCAAAAGCATTTAAAAAAACTAAATTGCAAGACGGATGCGTATTGTGACTGCCCGTGCTTAAAATGAGACCCTGCAAACAATTTTATGATAAAAAATAAACGAAATAATTGGTTTGAAATTTAACATTGCTCTTATGGGATACAAATCCAAAATGGCCACCACTACAGCAGACCCTTAAATGTAGTAATGGAAATAATTTTTTCCAGCACTGGTCGCAAAGTTAACAGCTGATGTAGAGTATGTTTTAAAATTGTTGATTGGTATGGAACTACTGTATCCTCTGTAAAAAGATCTTTTTAAAAACTAAAACACTAATTTAAAATGTAGCTGTAGGAAAAATATTTATATATTTTCTGCTACGCCTCGGGCGTCAAATGTTTATTTCGTGCAACAAACTCAACTTTGCACTCTGGATTTAACGGCGGTAGGACCCTAGCACCCGCTTGTGCGAATTTATCATTATGGTAAATTTTGTTTGGGTATGCATTGCTAACAACCATATTGGATCAAACAATCCACACACCCAGAACTTCTTCTTTATATACTACTAGGGACTCCCTCCTGCTCGCTTCGTTCACAAACCACGGCGGAGACACATGGCCAAGCCAATATAAACAGATTATTGTATACTCTGATATTTTAAATGACGATCGAGCGGTCACATGTACATGTAATGTTAAGACAGAGATCGAATAGACTCGACTAACCTCAATAATTCGAACTACGGCGTGCGTTGTAATTTCACCATTAGTATTTAAATAATCAACATTTCAAATTTTTTTTGATATTACCAGCTAAAGGAAACAATATAATAAAGAGGTAAAATTAGTTTGTTTGTTTTTATGTAGGGGGTAATCTCTGGAACTACTGAACCGATTGAAAAAATAGTTTTACTAATGAAAAGCTTCATTATCCCTGAGTAACATAGGCTGTAGGCCTAATACATTTTGATCAAAACATTTTGTATTTCAATATTTTGTAAATTTAATCGGAAAAAATTCTTAGGTTAGGCCTAGACTGATGAATTACCGTAGCAACCAATTATTGAATAAAATAACAGATAAAACAGTACTCTAATATTTCCATTAACACCTGATTTCATACTTTGAAGCAACTATTTGTATTTATAACTTTTAGGTTAGGTTTTTATTGAAATGTAGATCTGAGCCTTGCTGGTTGTTTTAACCTTTATTATAACTGCTGTTATAAAATATACGAAATATTTTGATTTGAAAATTTAGCATTATTTACCATCTTAGCTTTGGCGTTATTATTAATCCTACACCTGTTATTATAAAGAAAACATAACATGATAACGTGTATAGAAGGTTCCAACGGAGTTGGCGTGCGGAGCACGCAGGGGTCTCCCCTAGTAATATATAATACAGATGTTTTACTTATAGTAAGTGAGCCTTTTGTTTGTTTTTCCTAATCTGAAAAAACTGTTATTTGTGAAGAATAATTACCTGATTATAAATTTGCCGCGCTTGTTGCAAATAAACACAAAGCATATTTATACAGTCTGGTGAACAGCTTGCATTCTATATTGTTCATAAACATTTAACACAATGTTTTAAAGTTGTGTAGTAAGTTTCAATTCGATGTAGTGATGGTTGATAAAACTGTGGATGAGATACTTCAGTTTTTTTTATAGACAGCCTGTATATTGCAATCCTTTCTCTAGTTCCTGCTTTTATGAACTTGCCCTATATTTGCTAGCGAGTGAATGAAGGAAATATTATTTACTCTTCACTCCTGCCGAGCAATAAGTCCGTACAAAAGTTAGGAGCGTTATGACTGAATTTACTGTATTTACAACAAAGGGAGGACGTTGTAAATAATAGCCTTTACAGGCTTCGTCACACTCTTTGATTGCCAATTGAAGACTGGAGGAAGGGGGGGGGGGGTATGGTAATTACTTGTAGCATCACATTGTATAATCATAACCCAGTATTGTATTTCCTGTTTGCATTAATTTAATGCGGTGTGAACGCAAAATATAATGAGAATAATGATGAGCAAACGGCTCGTTCGCACCCTCACCCTTTTTGGTAAACATGTATCGTCAAACGAAAAATCACTTTGATGTCAGTTTTATTTTAGACATTTTTACTGGTATTTAGAAAGAAAGCATTGTTTTTGTTTTTGAAAAACTCATTTGATTAAATACTGAAAAATAATAATAAAGTATGAATTAAATTTAATAAAAATATATATATTATATGACTTGCAAGCCAAGCATTGCTAATAGCTAGCAGTTCCGAAAATGTACTCAATATATCAAACTAACCATCTAAATAAAAACTGTAACCATAGCGAGAATAAATTATACGGTTATTGAAACACGAGTATTACCAAACGCAGTACGAAAAAAATTTTACACAAATAATATTTCGAATTACTTACTACTAGGAGTAGATAAAGTGTATGACTACATCTGGTACAAGTTGTTTCTTTTTTTACATTGTAACTGCAGTACTTTCGAAACAATTTTTGAGAACATCCTTAAAGTTACATGTCATAAAATTCATTAAAAATCTTTTTATATTATTTCTCAAAGGTATTTGTTTGTGGCAATGCCATACTCCCTTAATTCTTCATCCAAATTAATGATCCAATCATCATTTTATAGCTTATGTTCCCCGCTACTGACAAAAAATAGAAAGCAGCTTAAAATTTCTGTTTTCGTAAAAAAATTAATTAAAAACTTTTATATGATTCCTAACGAAAGGCGCGATCTATTATCAATCTGTTTAACTAATATGACAGCTGTTAATTAGATTGTTGACATTCTATATGCAAGTGTAATCTATCACACAAATCAAACCAATTAAACCAACTTAAATAAATAAACGTAATTTACCTAATTAAATTAATGTATTAAATCAGGTACGTAGGCTTACTCCTAACTTGTGAAAATTCGCACGGGTCAGCTAGTTGGTTTCGTATCTCTCTATTATATAAAACAAATCCTGTCATTCACGCAAAAATCTGGCCCTAGTGCGTTTACAACAGGATGTATGTCACCGCTGCCAGCTCGTATTCGAGTGTCTCTGTCCATGTATCGTCTACTCCCATCCTAATTTATAACTTTGTTATTCTTGTGATAATGTTTTGGGTATAAAATACACATGTTTGTACAAATGAATCGGCTTATTGTGTTAACCCAACCATGGGACGACCAAGATTAGTGTTTACAGAGAAAGAGCCTGAAGGAAGAAAAACATACGAGTTAAAGAACAAAATGTAAAAAAAAAAAAACACAGCGGCTGTCTTGAAGGAAAAGTTGTGTTGCCAAAAAGTGATCCTTATACAGAAGAAATAAAACAATTTTTATTTGGTACAGAAGAAATCAATCGTCATTTCATGGAAATATCAAAGTAGGTAATTTGTTTGCTTTGCCACGAGTTGGCTGGGAAGTAGTAAGTCGCCGCTGGAGTTAGCGAGGGAAGGCAGCTGCTGGCGGAGACCTCTTTATTATATAAAACATTTAGTAAAGATACTCCACATGACAATATTACCCAATTATAGATTTTGCGTGGTATAAAACTTGAAGTATTTGTGGAGTTATGATTTTTGGAATATATGCGGGTTGCATATATTTAACTATGTGAGATTTCAGCTTGACCGTTCCTGAGAAATTTCACAGTAACAGAGAGACAAATATGAATGGTCTTATAAAGGCATCACTTTTTCCTTTAAGGCGCATCATAGCACTAAAACGATTGTCATCTAATATGAATCGGCTCGCGGCCAACGTCAGGTACAAGCGTATAGTGGGACAAAGAGTCCAGCCGCCAACCAGACAAGAAGCAGACTCTTTGTGGTTGACCCTTTGTTGTAGTGTACCCGGACTCTCTGTCAGTTGTCACAACATTGTAAAATTAGCAAATGTACGCGTGACGCTTTCTTAACGTTAGACTATTGTACGAGAAACGCAATTCAAAGTGTTATAGTAAATCGACCGGCACTCTTACATCATTATGCATATATTATAGCTTACAGTACAATAGAGTAGCGAAACTGTTCCCGCGTTTGAAGCACAGATCACGAATTGTTTTCATTGTTCACCGAGGATCAACCGACTACCTTGACCTTGTGAATGATGCTCACAATGCTTTAATATTTTTTGGCAGCGTTTCTATACTTCCCGCGTCCAGTGTTTTCCGCTCAGTTAAAGCTTTGCTCAATTTTTTACAAATTTCACAAAGAATATAATTTAAGTAAGGCTCTGTCCATGGGCGCCCATACCTATGGGCAGAGGGGGCCACTGCCCCTCTAGCTCCCAGGGAAAGAAAAATATATATACTGTATTATTAATTATAGTCAGGTATTTTTCTTTAAATAGATTAGCACTAAAATATGTTTTAAATGTTATGTGATTTTACATTTACTTATTTTATTTTTTACAAGAGTTCAAGCATGAGCTGCAAAGCATTGTGTATTGAAAATATTTCCAATACTGGGGTTGGCGTGCGAAGCACGCAATGCACTGTGTATTGAAAATACTCACAATACGGGGGTTGGCATGCGATGCACTGTGCATCGGCCGCTTCTCACAGTGTTCAGTGACAAGCTCACATGTGCGTCCTTAGCAGTGAACGTTAAACCCCTAGTCTAGGGCCCTAGAAAATATCATATGGGCGCCCATGCCTCTGTCTCGTTGGATTTACTCTCAGATTTATCTTCCTATTAGAAAATTATACTCGTATTTAAAATGCTTAGCCGAACTAACAATCAACTCCTATAAAAGCGAGTGTACTTACGAGCGTACGTGGATTAACATTATGGACATATCAATTTGAAATAAAAGGCAATTAAAAAATAATATTTTTATCTTTTTTAAATAAATATAATAATATACATAAACGCAAAATCTTAATAAATATTTCTACAATTTTATAGTCCTTATAATTGTACACATTTATCGAGTTAAAATCCCGTCTGCATAGTTAGATAGGCCTAGTAGATAAGGTGTGTTGTTTAAATAGTATTTTGTATAACAAATGTTGTATTTCTGATGATTATCTAATTAATCTGCCTGTGATTTTTCACGGGGGTTTACTAGTTCTTTAAATAATAAACGTTTAACGTAAAAATATATAACTTGAACTGGTAACTAATAGAGACGAATGTTACTCGACTATTATTATTATTACTTATGTTATTATTACTCGAATGTTATTATAACTATTGATTGTTAGATTTTATGTACAGACCCATCATTTTTGTTTAATGTTTACTAGTTTTTTTTTGTTTTTGTTGAGTGACATTGTGGATTATTTTTGTATAATTGTTCTTGTTTTGATTGGTTGTGTATAATTTTAGTAATTATAATTGTATGTGTTTGATTAGCACCTTTACAGACCTACAGGCGAACATTTGTCCATGTAACTGAGTTTGCTGAGAGGTTATTTTATTTTGTTATTTGTAAAATGTAAAGATTTTGGAAAATAAACTCATTATTATTATTATTATTATTAACTGGTAACTAAAATTAATTAAAAGTGCACACTCTCTGCCTATCTACAAGGTGTTTCTTAAATAGGATGCCAAACTTTTGGAGTGGGTTCCTTACATAAAAATAAATAAAAAAGTTCCTACAAACATGTTCCTTAAAACGCTTCTTTTTCAAGATATCCGCCATTTTGTTTTTGTTTACACAATAATTCATATCTAGAGAAATGTTTGACTGATTGAGTTCAAACTTTGCATGAAGTTCAATCTAACAATGATATGTCTCAAGAAATATAAACGATTATATCCAATAATGCGTTTAAAAATGGCGGCTGTTTGAAAATTTCAAAATTAAATTACTCAAAAATCCCTCCATGCTCTATATCAGATAAAACAGCTGTTTTTACTAAAAGCTTAGTAACACACGTTTGTTTACATTCATTATCATAGCAACTAGCAAGTTTAGAATCAGTTTATTATTCTTCACAACCAACAGCTTTTTTAGGTTAGTGTAATAAACTAAAAGCTACACAAACAAAATCATTGAAAAACGCTTAGGTACTGTATTATAATTCAATTCAATCTTCGGGTCTTTTCTGTTATATCCCCGCATTTACAAACTATTTTCTAAAACTATTTTCTATTTTCAAACTATTTTATATAGAATGAGGATTAATCGGGAATGTCCAAATAACTATTTATAACTACTCCATAACATATAAGGAAGGAAGTTTCCAGTTTTTGTTGATATTAGATAAGGGTTATCGCAAACGCGTAACTTTACTATTCGACTCTAGCCTAATATTTTTGCAGACAACGACGTTGTTTTATAATTTACTGTTAAATGTTGAATGCAGGTAAACATACTGTGACTAAATAGGTTAGGTTAGAACCTTTTAGGTATTTTTTTATTATTATTTGTAGTTCTGCCCGATTAATCCTTATTCTATAGAAAATAGTTTGTAAATGCGGGGATATAACAGAAAAGACCCAAATCTTCTGTTGTTACATATTTTAAATGAAACAGCCGATTTGGATAAAAACCATAACATAATTTAAGTGATTTGATTTTAGACCTAACCTAAAATATGTTAATTATTTTATTTAAATCAGCTGTTTTATTTATAATACGAAACAACAGACGTTGCCCAAAGCCAGGGCTGTAGAATACAAGGGCTGGACCAGTCCGCCAAGGAAAGCGTTCCCGCCACTGCCACTGTGATGACGTCACGGTGGTAACAACTGCTCCATTCCCAACGCTTCTTATACGTATTTCTGCTACAATAATTTCAATTTCTTAGCAAAGCTGTAACATTTTTATGATGCGCTCTTCTTTAGTTTTAGTATTGACACTACACAAAGCAATAAATAGAATGTAAACAATAATTAGTCTAAAGATATAAGCAGAAGGCAGGGTTACAATAAAACTAACTAATTCGTAGGTAATAAACCGATGTAGTGTGTACTAATGTTAGCATACTTTTAATTTGATTTTCTGAAACATTTTTGAAAATTAAATATGAAATTGAACAAAATGTGCCACATTATTGAAAATATTTGTATTTATTATAATAAACCACCAAAACATGAATGTCATACTGCAGTTAAAGCATGTGTAATACTTATAAAATAAAACACATAAAAGTTATAAATACTTACACAT
>JAGFPH010000873.1:76350-86630 GCA_018207615.1 Philaenus spumarius
TTTACAAATAATATCAAAGAAGATGTAGATGTATAAAAAGTAGCCTAAACTCCAGTGAATCGAGTTTGTTCTTTTAACGTTTATGTTCTTTTCAGATAAAACACCTAAACATTTCATTCTAGCACGAAAAATCTAAAAAAAATATTATTTCCTGTCAAAAAACGTGCTTCCGGTTGTTACATTTTTTTGAACCAACGTGTGTACCAAATTTGGACCAAATCGGACGTAAAAGGCTGCCGTTAGAGTGCGAACACAAAACGTGTTCTGTGGATCATAATCGGTGCTCATTTGCCACTCCTGGCCTTAGGTCTCACCGTATGAGTCACTGTAATAGCTCATCCTTCGTACGGAAATTCCCTAAAAACTAGTCCAAGACCGGGATTTTCCACCCATTATCGTATTCAATGCCAACAGAGCCGCCACACCAGATATTGGTCGATGTTATCTCATTTCTACGGTTTACTTCATGTTTGTGAACTAACTGAATGTTTTCAGAATTAAATCTTAATTCTATTTGCTGACGTAAATCGTGTTTAATTTATACAAAAATTAAAGTTGTATTAATAATTTGTCCTGTACAATTCAATACTTTCTATTATATTTTTAAGTAAAGTAAATGAGATATATAAAAGCCCAGCACAAAGGTAAAAGAACTTTTGTATTTTTATTTTTAGTCGAGATTGATAGCTCTGCACAAGTACTTCTTTCCGAACTCTTTAGATTGATGTGAAATACATATTCAGTGAGTAGACAGTTTTTACGACAGTATACTACTTATCAGTTTAATATGTGTAAAATATAAAACTCAAAGCTCAAGGTAATCAAGTTTCTCTTATGTGTTTGTGTTTTAGTCATGATTGATAGCTTTTCACGAGTACAGCTTATTTTGCATGATTAATATTAACGCTATAAATTGAATACACCATAGTGCGGTGAGCAGTACAATGTAATACCAGTGTTGCATCGTTCCATGTGTACTTTATGGAAGTCATAAATAAACCGTGTCTACACATACTCTGTGAGAGCGTGATTACATTATATAAAAGCCGCAAATGTAATTGTTCTGAGATTCTTGAAATTTTCATGTTTATTTTGCATAAGTTTTTATCGGATAAAAAAGTGAAGAGACCCTAAAATAGGCTGTAGTAAAATAGCAAAAGTTTGAAATCAATAAATCCGTCAGTAGAATAAATCTGTAATTTTACAGCTTTAAATTGAAACGACTTCCAAAAGATAGTCTACATTTTTTCCGCAAGAATAAAAAATAATTCGACCACGCAAGCTGAACCGCTGATGTGAGTTGAGCAAATTTCCAAAATTAAGTTTATAGGTCTATTTTTTAGGGTTTCAACCAACAATTTTGGAAATAGGACTACTCACGACGGTGCTGAATAGCTGCAAAATTCTTCGCACGCCATTCCTCATTTTGAGAGTATCTTCAATACATAAAGCATTACGTGCTTCGCACGCCATTCCGTATATTGGCAGTAATTTCAATACACAAAGCATAGCGTGCTTCGCACGCCATTCCGCGTATTGAGACTATTTTCAATACACAGTGCATTGAGAGCGCTCGCACACCAACCACCGTATTGGGGGTATCTTCAACACCCAATGCATTTCGTTCTTCGCACGCCAACCCCAATGTAAAATCCACCAAATGGCTTTGAACCGGGTACTTTTATGGTATTTTACGTTTTGATCGATTTTGGGGGAACCAAGCAAGGTATAAGGTCGCGTAAAAAAACAAAATGTGCAGAATAACATCTTACATTTATTTTTGTAGCAAAAACCCTAAAAAACATTTTTATCGTAGGAAAAATCTAAAAAAAAGTTACTTCCGGTCAAAAAACGTGCTTCCGGTTGTTGGATTTTTTTGCTAACGAACTCGTCTGTGCTCGTGTGGTCTGTAATACTCTGTGTATTTTGTCTCTCTTATAGAAACAAACATTTCTTCCATTCACCCAAACTCTCTGTCTCTACCACTCTACACCGATCCAAGTTCCTCTGACCTAGTCAATCGTAATTTCCATAAAAATATCAGAGTATACAATAACCCGCTTGCCTTTGCTTCGCCCCGAGTGCATGTAGCCGCGGTCGAAGCGAAAAAGGAACGGAGCATTCTTGTTTTCTACATAAATATTTTCTTTAGAAGATGTTGTATAGAAAACACTAAAAATCGTGAACCTCCCCAGTCTTGTAACGTGAAAATAAAATAAAATATTATCCTTAAGTTTACTTTGAATATGAGGTTGTGAAATGTGTCTGTAGGATTTTAGAAACTTCGTGCATGAGAATGTAATGTACAGTTCCCAAGTTGTTTTTATTTACGTACGTTTGAACTCTCGTTAAAACTTTGTTGAACGTATCCAAACGTGAACATTGTTGAAGACTTTAGGCGGAAGAAAGATGCCAAAATAACTTTACTGTCGGGAAAATGCACAGTTGCAGTGCGCATTAGAGGTTTGTTTATTTCGGGACATTATCCCTTCTAGCACAAAGTCAACACTGGTAAAGTCTAGGCATTGCCAAATGTGTTATTGTAGTATTGAGCTTTAGCTGGGGTCAAGGCGGCAAAGTGTTACGTTGTGATGTAATGAAGTTGCTCATTGATAAAACATTTTGGTTAACAATGCGTGTTTGAGTATGATTGGAGGCCTTCATCCATTGCATAATTTATACGGTGTAATTAGTCGGAATGGTTTTTGTTTGTAATACTAGAGCTCACTAACCAAAGCGTTGGTCGTGGCGAAGCAAATGCAAACAGATTATTTTGTAATCTGATATTTCTACGGAAAAGACGATTGATTATGACACAAGAACTTGGATCGGAGGAGGATGGTAGGTGATGACGCGTGCGCAATAGGGCCAGAGTGAATGACAGGACTGTTTTATATAATAGAGAGACACAGGCTGACACAGAAGCCAGAGTAAGAAAGTGGCGTGGCCTTGTCTTGAAAAAGTTAGGATCTTCTGATTTTGTTTGATGGGTTGTGTTATCGACCATCTTAGAATAATCCTAGTTTACCCTTGTATTTTTGCCACCCTCTTAGAAAAAGTTCAACAAACGGATTTTTTTAAAAATAACTCAGATTGTTCATAGAATCTCACTACTAGCGAGTTTCCATAATAAAGATAAGGTATTGCAGGACTCTTATGGTCAGGACTGGTCAGTGAGCACCGATCATGGTAACCAGAACACGTTTTGGAGTGTAATATTGTTTTATAGGTCAATGTATATGTATACATGTGCTCGCACTATAACATCAATCGTGCATTAATGCATAACTATAATATCGCATTTTAAGTTCGATTTGGTCCAATTTGTGGTTCGGACGAGTTCGTCCAACAACAGGAAGTAAGTTCTTGACCGGAAGTAAATTCGTATTACAATGAAACTTTTGGGATTTAATCGAAAAAATAAATAAATAAGTAGATTATTCTGAACATTTTGCCCGTCGGATTCCCCTGAAATCGATCAAAACGTAAAATACCATAAAAGTACCCGATATGTTTTATCTCGAGAGCACCTAGGCTACAAGATCGAGGTGAGCCTGGCCTGGAAACAAAATCTAAAAATGAAAGCAGTCGTGGGTCTGCCGGCAGAAGTGAAAACTGTCAAAATATAAATCGTTGGATAGGGTATATTATGAAATCCGAAATTTGATCATTATTTTTATCTTGTCCCATTTAAAATTGAAATCTAAAAAATAACATAAATATGATTGTCTATAGTCAAATGATAATAATATAATTTTAGGTCAGGACTATACTGAACCAACACACTGTCTTTAATGCATCTACATTCATTACCATAGCTAGCAAGCAAGTTAGCAAATTTAGACATTTACAAAAAAAAAAAAAAAAAAAATGAGAAAGAACTATGTCCATTTTAGAGGTATCACCAAGCACATTATTAACACAACTTACAAAATTAGGAAGTGTAATGTCCATTCCATCGGTGCGTGACGCGATTAAATTTACCCATACAGCTATTGAATTAACCCATACATATTTTGTTTCTTATTTTGTATGTGTGTGTGATACAGCACTACACGCATCTAAAATACAATGGATTCGGTGAGCGAGATTTCATTCGACTACCCACACACAAAGTGCCGAACGGGCATAATACGTTTTTACTTCAATAATATATTTCGTATACACTGGCAGCTATTCACCGCCCTAAGTAGACCAATTTCCCAAATACATAGTTGGTTGAAACCCTAAAACATATAAACTCAATTTTGGAAATTCGTTCAACTCGCGTCATCGGTTCAGCGTATACATTGTTCTGTTTTCTTTTCGATATTTCATCTCGATGGTCGAGATAAGATTCTTTGATTTTAAAATCGAATTAATTTTAGAAAAATTGTACGAGAATCACTCATAACGTTATTTATGGGCCGCTATGGGATTTATTCGCTCACTATCTTCTCAAAATTATCAAGACCTAGCTCTAGTCATTTAACTAGGTTAAGACCCCTACGTGACATCTTACATTGTTTCCTTGCCACCTGAATCATGAGAGGCTAATTAGCCTAAATCTCTTCTGCATAAATTATGCATACTGATCGTCTCGGAGAACAAACATTGTTTATAAGTTTCACATAAAATACTTTTTCCCCCAAACATGTTCCCAGAAAAACAACAATATATCAGTGATTTATCTATTCTTATTTCTGTTATTGTTGTACACATTTTAATATGATTCAGAATACGAAGAGTGGACAGTATTTTGCGAAGATTTATACTTGTATATAAAGATCATGACTACTTCTAATAAAAAAGTGTGGATTAAATAATTCAATTGTTGCTAACACTAGTACAGAATATTCCCGAGTATCCGCGGAATTGGGCGGCGCTGCAACCGCGGGTAATCGAATTCCGCCGTATGACAATATATAAAGTTGCATACATTATAAGCCAATATTTTATTTTATTTTCTTACGTTTTAACAAATAAATCGGTTAGTTGACTTTGTTTTTTCGTGTCGAAACACCTCTTCTTTATTTGAGAATGTTTATTTCATGTTTACCTAATTCTAGATTTTTTTATAAATTTTATGCCTTTATTTATTGTAAAAGAGGTCCGCGGATAATCAGCCAGCAGATAATCAGCCAGCGGATAATCAGCAAAGCGGATAATCAGCCAGCGGATAATCAGCCAGCGGATAATCAGCAAAGCGGATAATCAGCCAGCGGAAAATCAGGAGTTTCTATACGTCCATTCGCTTAATGGCATAATTTATTTTTAATTAATTAACTACAGTACAACCTTTGGTCTATGGTTATATTCTTTACACTGTGACAGAATATTCTCTCTGAAGCCTGGGCTAGTACTCGATATTTTCCATATTTATTTCCTTCTGACCACTTAGCTCTTCCGATTACCTTGTTCCTCACCTATCACAACGTACTTTCCTTTCGTTATTATGTTTGCTATCTACATATATCTCTTTTTTGCATTGCATGATTGTGGTACGACGTCACTATCAATTGTTGATAATAATATTACCTTAATAAGGTCCGTCTTGTGATTTCTTGTCGTGATTTTCTGACTTCACGTTTCGGAGCTGTAACTCCATCATCTGGTTCTATTCACTCCGAAGAGATAGATAGATTAGTGACTTTATTTTTTTGGATTACCGGACTTTTCATCCCACTTTTGAGGGTGGCTATCTGTGTTGGGTTTGATAATGATCTATAAATATTTCTAGGCGGACTTTTCGTCCCACCTGAGGGAAGGGTTGCAGAAAGGACCATATATAGAATAATTTATCTGACCTTCTTTCCCTCATAATACGTTATAACTATTTATATCGATTAGGATTTTTTACCAGATCAGATTTAAAAACTTAAGTAAATTCAACCGTAAATAGTTACGCTATAATTTCATGATTCCCATCACACTTTATCGAGGCTTTGGACTGGCAAAATAATTATAAATTTTATAATCATTTTGGCTTGTTTAAAATCAGCTGTGGTCAAGCTTTTGACCTAACCTAACCTAATCTACCTGCATACAAATTTCAGAACGATTGCCGTATTGGTTCTCTTAGAATAAAAGTTTAATTTTAATCAGTAACAAATGATTCGCACAATCGTATTTATCAGATGAAATATACTGAAAATAGCTTCGGTTTAAAATTTCTTCGATGAAAATATGAACTGATGAAATAACGTATTATGAGGGAAAGACGGTCAGATAAGTTTCTGCAAACCTTCCCTCAGGTGGGACGAAAAGTCCGCCTAGAAATATTTGGAGATCATTATCAAATCCAACCCAGGTAGCCACCCCCAAAAGTGGGACGAAAAGTCCGGACACCAAATTTTTTGGGGCTAGGTAAGGACTAAGTTAGTCCTCTCTTCCACCTAAACCCAATACAAAATTACAAACATTTAGAACAAAACATTCTTAAAAATAAATAGTTCTTTAATAAACAAAAGTACTTGTAGATCTACAGTTTATAAAAAACATCAACAGAAAATTATTAATAAGCCTACTTACAGGTTAAGTACATATTACAATCAGAATTAAACATTCAAGCAACTGAACAATAAACATTTCTAAAGTACGCCTCAAAACTGGGATGCATCATCCATTCTGCACAATGGACGAGACATCAACTTCGCAAACTGGACACGGCCTTCTGCAGAATTAATTGCATCCGGCAGCGAATTCCACAGACGGCAAGCGGACACAGTAAATGATTTATTATACTGTACTTTATAGTCCGGTGCAAAGGTATGGCAAACGTAGTGCCACCTTTTCTAATGCTCTTTGCTCTTACGCTAGAGTTAAAGACGAACTTATCTGTCAGGTAAGCCGGCACTCCAGTTTGTAGAAAAGGATGTAACATTAAGAGAGTATATGTCCTTAGGTCATTAGGTTTTTAGAAGTTAAGAGTTTTATAATAAAGAGAAAAAAACATGAGTATCGCTATTTAAATAAAACATAAAACGTAACAGTACATATTACAAATAAAACAGCTGATTTTGATCATTAGCTTAACACAATTTTAGTTTAGGCCTATAAACCAACCCACGTTTCTTGAAAGCGTTTAGATTTATTAACCATAGCAGGAAATTTAGAATCAGGTAATTATTCTTTACAATCAACTCTTTTTTTAGGTTAATTTAACAAACACAAGCAAAGACAATTTTTCACTATATCATAATTCAAACAACCAATATTAAAATTATGCCAACTTTATTCTTTACTAGGCCTACTTAACCAGTTTGAAATACTGCTTTACCCCGTCATATCTTGGTCATATTTTATAACGAAAATTGCCTCTCTTCTGTATAAAAATAAATACATTCTATCTTTATCAATCGTATTTTCCGTGAAATATCATAGTGTACAATAATCTGTTTGCATTTACTTCGCCACGATCAGGGTTCGGATTTATAGTTCTTTATATATCTCTAACGAACATAAAGAGTGATTAAAGATGTTGCCCAGTTCGGTTATTTCAAAATCATCAACCGTAGATACACAAGAAAAAGAAAACATATTGTTTGAATTATACTGACTTCACCTCTTCCTAAATATGTAAATCTAGTTGTGCCTTCATCTGGAGATCTTCCATTTTCCCTCTTTTGTTAATGAGACGATTTAATGAACTTCTCTATAGCTAAACAATTTAATACCCTCAAAGATTACATAACCAACTACCCACTAATAATTTTACAGTCGCTGTGACTTATACAGTAAATACCCTTGAATTGAAGTTATACACCAATGTATGAAAGTGGATGTCCAGCTAAACCTTTGTATTGTCTCACATATAATAATTGGTTTAAATGTGGTGCCTTACAGACTAGGCAAAGTTTATATTTAATGTGGTGTCTGCAAAGTTTGTAGGCTCTAATGTCTAAAATTTAATCAATTAGGAAACTTGATAGAATACAACTCTAAACACAAAATCTCACAACCAAAACGTTTACTAACTCAAACGCGTTTCAACGACTATGTCGCCATCTTCAGTGATGCAGAAGCTACAATTATCAAACTACAGCTGTAAATGTTATAGTCACTGTTACAACACAGCACCATCCCCAATAATTGGAATTACGGAGTGCGTTGAAATTTCACTATTAATATTTAAATAGCCAGTAGTCAACATTTCAATACAATTTTGTTAATAACGACTAAGGGAAACAATATAATATGTAACACCAGATGTTTAAATTACAATACAGTAAGCACTGTTTGTGTTTGGTTTTACCTAACCTAAAAAAACTGTTGGTTGTGAGGAATAATCAGCACTTGATTCTGAGTTTGCAAAGTTGGTCCCTGTGGTGAAAATATAAATGCTTTCAAGAAATATACATTGTTTTGGTTCAATATAGACCTAAAAGTTTTTGATCCAAATCGGTTATTTTATTATTTACTAGGGAAAACCCCTCTCCACACGACAACCCCGTTGGAACCTTCTACACACATAATCATGTTATGGTTTCTTTATAATAAAGGTGTAGGATTAATAATAACGCCAAAGCTAAGATGGTAAATAATGTTAAATGTTCAAAACAAACTATTTCGTATATTTTATAACAGCAGTTATAAAAAAGGTTAAAAGAACCAGCAAGGCAAATAAAGCAAGTACAAATAATTTGCTTTAAAGTTTGAAATCAGGTGTTAATTGCTATGGTAATGAAAGTAAATACATTCAAGGAATATGTATTGGTTCATCAGTCTAGGCCTAACGTAAGAATTTTTTTCGACTAAATTTACAAATATTGAAATAAAAAATGTTTTTATAAAAATGAATTATAGCCTATGTTACTCAGGGTTAGTGAAGCTTTTTATTAGTAAAATTATTTTTCCAATCGGTTCAGTAGTTCCGGAGATTACCCCCTACATATAAACAAACAAATTTTACCTCTTTATAATATTAGTATAGATTAGTATATTAGTATTAGTGTAGATAATCTGTAACAACACATGATTGAATTTTATAACATGCTACAGTTTGCCTTTTTTGTTTAATTTTTGTATGTGTTTTCTTTTATTTTGTTTACATAATCTAAAAAAGATATTGGATATGAATAATAATTAATTAACTGATTCTACATTTCGTTGTTTGCTATGGCAATGTAAATGCATTCAGAAAACGTGTGTTGCTAAGATTTTGATCAGAATCAGCTGTTTTATCAGCTGTTATAGTGCCACAGATTTTTTAACATTTTTACGCTTTAAAATAATAATGTCCCCATAAGAAGAAACCTTTACATTTTCGTATTTTTTATCGTAAGTGGTTTTTGCTCTACGTTGATTCTATCTCAGTCAGGAGTCAGGACAAAGTCACGTATACATATATAGATTAATTATTTTTTTAGCACATAATTTAACTTTTTCTAATCTGTATTTATAGGCATTTTATTTTAGTTGTTATTTTTTGTGTTAAATTTCCGCAGTGAACAAATAACCTCTTAAATAGAACATTTGTAACACTATTTTTTCCATAAAAAAAAAAGCTGTCGATTTTTTGGGGAAATTAGTAGCGTTGAAACTTTTTTTATAAGGTGATAAACCGGAGAGGTTGATATCAATTGATATTGTATGCAGTTGGTGAATTAGTTATAAAAAAACCAAAGGTAATTGTATAATGTACATAGTTATTGCAGTACAATTTTAAAAGAGTCAAAACAGAGCTGAAGATTACAACTGGAATAAAATTAGACAAAAATAAAATCTGATACTTACCAAATACCAAGGACTTTAGTGAGCTGTAGAGTGGTGAAATTATATTTTATAACAGTGTGCGTTCTAAATAAAAACTAAACTCAGTCAGCTCGGCCATTATTTGTGGCCTCATCCTGCCAAATATTTCGCAGAGATCAGGTACCTGAATGATACCCAGGCGCCTCTCAAATGGAGTCTGAGTATCGAACACAAAATATTTCCAACCAAAAGATTGACAGAATACGTGCTTTGAATAGCCTGAGTTTGAGACCGAACACAAAGTCATGTAGTGACACTTCACTAAGCGTTTTTAGTTCAAGCTGAAATCTTATAGTATTATAATAAAAAGTTTGATTGTATAGTATAATTTATTTGTTAGTAAACTGATTAGTAGCTGACTAGGCGGCAGTTCCAACTGTATAATCATGCAGTTTTAGCAGTGTCTATTACTCGAGTCCATTATTCGTAGCTTAACAACATTGGTTCCAACAACTTGATTTATCTTTACTAGTGTTTAAAGAAAAATATGAGAATATTTAGTGTGCAATGGGTCTGAGTTACATAGCGCTCTGATGTTTTCGTAATGG
>JAGFPH010000873.1:86640-100834 GCA_018207615.1 Philaenus spumarius
CTTTGGCTAACTTCCAAGTCGCTTGTCACAACTATTTACACTTCATCGTCAAACATACTCACGATCTCGTTATTGATTGTAAACAAAGTCCCTATTGATTGTATGTACGGAAAGGCTATTCTGCAACTTAATTAAGAAGAACGTTTAGCTTAAACTAGTCTTACTTTTTACGATTCTGAAGTTTTGTCGTGTCTCTACGGCCGATTGCAACAATAGTTGATCATGTTATCACATTATGTGGTGAGATTTTAAATATAGGTGCATTTTAGTGAATTCAGATGTTAGCCCAGTCAATAGAGCGAAAAAAGGGATAATTTTGTTATTAAATTTGACAGGAAGTGACATCCACAGTGACTTTAAGGGTAGAACATAGGTGTGTGAAATACAAAAACTATCAGGCAATGAGCTTTTGGGCATTTTTTATAAATAAAAATAACAATAAATTAGGACTTTTTGGGTTTTTCGTTGATATTATAAAACGTTATGAATAGATCACGACACTTCCATAAGACATTTGTAGATAATTATAAACCCTACAAAATGTTTTTTTACGGACCCCAATCGGACAATTTTTCACCGGAAAAAGTAGGAAAAACGCAAAAAATTTCCATTTTTCAAAAACTCACATCTTTGTTAATTTAAAATATTAAGGGCAGATCTTTCGGAAAATGATTGTTTATTAGGTGTAATTCATACCCGTGAAGATGAAATTTGTAGCTCTAATAGTTTTGCTACAATTTCAGCATAAACAATTTATGCCATTATCTTGCATAATGCGTCCTATTAACCTGAGTTACCCGACATAAATTTACTAAACGGATTCTGTACTGAAGAGACTCTGCTATTCAAATAAACACAAAGTATTACATTAGAGTATTAGACATTTTGTAATTTACGTATTTACCTAAACGAGTTTAAATTCCAGTGCAATTTTTAATTTTAATTTTACTTTCTCCACCCTATACGTAGTATATGGAGAAAGTATTGTTTTCGTAAAAATGTTCGAATTTGAATTTTCAGTTGAATTATCTGTTTTGGTGCTCCCAGAACCCCAAAAAATTGTTTAGTGCAATTATCTGTGTTGGTGCTCCCTGAACCCAAAAATATTTTTAGTGGAATTTTTGTTTTGGTGCTCCCTGAACCCAAAAAAGTGTTTTTAGAGTGGTGTCTGTCTGTCAGTCTGTCTGTATGTATACACGACCAGAGAGGACACTATTGGTCCGATTTTCATGAAATTTGGTATGTAGGTACTAAACCCTAATATCTCCATGCGTTTTTTTCATTTTTTGGAATTTTTAATTTTTAAGGGTAATTTACCCCTAAAAACCCATAAAAATGCAAATTTCTCAAAAACGGCTCTAACGATTTTGATCAAATTTTCAGTATTTATAGTGCTTATGATGCCAAACAAAATGACACCACCCACTTTTATCAAAACTTCGGCGTTTTATAATTATGGGGAAATGTTTAAAAATAAATAAGTTTGTGTTGTCAATCTAGCATCGCGGCGGCGGCCGCACGGGTTAGCACCACGGTAGCAAGCATGGCCAGTAATTCAAAGGTCGCGCGATCGAATCCCGCCTGGGACAGTAATTTTTTATACGATTGACGTAGGTAGAATATTATTTTTTGTTTTGTTCTAAAAAGTAGTAAAAAATAAAATGATTAAAAGCAATATTATTTTGACTACAGTAAGTTGGGAGAAAGTTTGTGTCAGTTAACTGATACCGTTTATTTTTTTAAATATTCATTAAAAAAAATATTTGTAGTGTGACACTACTCATCTCAACGACCTTGGAAACTACACATTTGTCACTAATTGTGTTTACATATCATCCCCTTTCTACTCATCCATAGAGGTGCTATGGGTGTTTCATCGTGAAAATATATTTGTTTCAGATAGTAACTCGTATGAGTACCAAGCATGGTTGAAATGAGCCATGCGTTCCTGCTATGCTGGATATACTAATCTGTACAGACATCATTTTTATATACCAACAAAATGTTTGTTGTGAAGAATAATTAACTAATTCTAATTTGGCTCAGTCGGTTGCTATGGAAACGTATGTTGGTTCAGCACCGGCTTAACCTAAAATAATTGTGTTGGTAAGCTTTTGATTCCAATCTGGTGTTTTATCTGTTTTAGAGCTGGGAGTAAACCTCCTGGATTTACGCCGTTTTTGCGCTTTAATTCTAAATTTTTCAAAATACTTTCTTAGTCAGTGATTATGACCCCGCTATACCTTGCGATGTTCGTATTGTCAGCAGTTTATCTACGTTGGTTCTGTCAGTTAGGGAGATTTATAATCTAAATGCAGACAAAGTTTTCTTTTGGAAAGACTGTTACTGCCCTTAAAGAATTTTTCTCAAAATTGGGACCAAAGAGTTTCTTGTACTCAAAACCATATAAAATAAAATTTCACGATATTAGTTAGAGATGTTTTCGAGAATGAAATACGCCAACGTTGTCCGTTTATTAGTGTATAGTTTATTGATGCTTCACACTTTTAACAGCTTATAAAGTTGTACCCAACCTGTAACTTTCAATTCCTAATTTTTGTTCCAGGTTTTTACTGTCGGTCTGTACCTAATACGTGGATGAATTCTAACCCAAACACATAAAGAGGTATATTTCAATTAATAAATATAGCTAGATTTAAAAAAATAAGCATACAAGAGTTTTAGAAAAAGATTATATTTATTGTGTGATTTATTTTTTTTATTGTGTGTATGGGACGGGGAGGGGGGGATTAGTGTGCTGAAGATACATTAGGCCTACTGTTATCGGTTTTATTTTTTGTCAGTTTAAAACCTTATGAAACCACAAAATTTACTTATTTCTTTTTGACCTAGTGATTTTAGTACGGCTTAATTCGCCCTTTGAAGAAAAAACGAGGTTGAGAAATTCCAGAAGCTGTAGGGTTTTCGGACCTACGTTTATTTTGGCGAGAGGACTACGCCTGTGAAGTATGTCAGATTTTTCCCGAACAATCTATATAGTTTTAAATTTACGTTATAAGTAATGCACCTTAATTTGTTAAGTTTTACTATAAGGGTTAATTTGTTCGACCTATGTGATTTGTATAGACCCTTTCACTGTAATCCCATTACATTGTACTTAAACATCTAAGGGAACCTTTGATGGTTGATTTCTACATATGGTGCTTAACTATGGGAATGTATGAAATACTCAAATCAATTAATTAATCAGCGAATACAAAATCAAGTAACTGAAATATTCGTCAAAACATAAATTTTAAAATTTAAACAATTTCAGCCATTCCCTGGAGATTAACCCAAACAAACAGACAGAAAAAACTGTATAAAATGCACTTTAGATTCTGGTAACGTGTGAATGAGTTTGGAAGAGTTCTTAAATTAAAACATTTAAGTTTTGGTCAAAGCTTTAACCAATTCAAAAAGGGGAGCAAGAAACAAGTTTTCAATGGAGTCTTTTTTTCATAAAAAAATAAAGTGCAAGGAGAAAATAAATAAATTTAGATTAGTTATTACATTTATGAAAATAAAAAATAAATACATTCATTGTCTTGAAGGTTTAAAACCAATAATAATTTTGAAGTTTTTTGACTTTTTAAAATGTTTTTTAGAAGATTTGTTTGAACATTTCATAATGTGATGTACTAGTCCAACATTACGGTATACATTACCAACCTAAGTACAGTATAGAAGAGTCATTAAGTTAGAATTGTAGACGGTTCCAATTAATTTCAATAATCAGGCGCTTTACAACTCGGCTGAGTCGGTAAGATTAAGTCAAGTTCGAATGCATCGATTTATTCAGAAATAGTGAAAAGAAATAATTCGAACCGCTGACGTGAGTTGAGAGAATTTGAATACTTAAGCTTATATATTTTAGGGTTTCAACCATAGTTCTAGTTACCGTGGTTTCAACCAACTGTTTAGGAAATTGATCAACTCACAAACGGTCTGAATAGTTGCCTGTGTGTACGAAATATATTAGAATATGTTTGTTAATTTCATAAAAAATGCTCAGTGCACCTTAAGAATTTTCATTAAAAAAAAATTCAATTTTAGGTTCGATCTATACTGAACCAACACAGGTTTCTTGAAAAAGGCTGACTTTATTATTATTATGCATTTACAGTCATTACCATAGCAACCATTTTTTTTTAAATAACAGATAAAACCACTGTTTGCTCTAATATTTCCATTAAAACCTGATTTCAAACTTTGAAACAACTGTTTGTATTTCTAACTTTTACGTTACGTTTTTATTAAAGTGTAGACCTGAGCCTTGCTGGTTCTTTTAACCTTTATTATAACTACTGTTATAAAATATACGAAATAATTTAATTTGAACATAACCTTATTTACCATCTTAGCTTTGGGATTATTATTAATCCTACACCCTTATTATAAAGAAAATATAACACGTTTATGTGTATAGAAGATTCCAACGGGATTGGCGTGCGGAGCACGCAGGGGTTACCATAGTACTGTATATAATAGTGACTTGGTTGCCACAAATGAATATGCACATAAAATGTATATCTAATGAAAATCACATTATAACTTTGCCCGTGTTGGAGAAATTTTATTGTGGCATATTGAGAAATAAGTGATCCTTTAAACAAGAGATTTCCTTTTAAAATACCTTTAACATATCCAAACGTACCCTTTTATGTAAAATCCACTTTAAAAAGAGATTTAAAATTGGAACATATTTAATTAGTCGCCATGTTGGAAAATTTAGACCAACTTTAAACAAACAGATTTTTAAATACGAAACTGTTTCAGTTGCTCTTTTATTTTATGTATTTTTATAATTAGGGGCGAAACCAATGCAAACAGATTGTTGTATAATGATGATCGAGTGGTGACCTAAACCACAGATAAAAGAAACTATTAGTAGTTTGTTTTATCTGTGCCTATACATACGTAATGTAAGTCAGAGATGGAAATAGACACGATCTTCCCCAGTAATTTGAATTGCGGCATTTGTTGTAATTTCACCATTGATATCTAAATAATCAATAAAAATAATTTCAAACAAATTTTGATATTACACATAAATGAAATGATATAATTTGTA
Organism: Philaenus spumarius; assembly: GCA_018207615.1. Classification (NCBI taxonomy): domain Eukaryota; kingdom Metazoa; phylum Arthropoda; class Insecta; order Hemiptera; family Aphrophoridae; genus Philaenus; species Philaenus spumarius. The sequence continues at coordinate 91,715 of JAGFPH010000873.1, forward strand.
ACACCAGATGTTTGATTTCTAGAATTTCGTTTGCTTTTACTTAATCTGAAAAAAACTGTTGGTTGTGAAGAATGATTTTAAACTTGCCAAATTGTTTGCAAATAATCCTGTTGTGCTTCATTTCAGATCATACTTAAAATGATTTTAAGTTTTGAAGTTTGATCCAAATCAACTGTTTTATTTAAAATACGTACCAACAGATGTTTGAATTGAATTATAATACAGTAAGCATTTTTCGTTGATTTTTGTTTGTGTTTGCTTTTAGTTTGTAATCTAACCTAAAAATGCTGTTGGTTGTGAATAATAATATAAACTGTTTAAAACATTTTTGCTAAGTTGGTTGCAATTTCAATGAATTTAAACAAACATGTAAGATTTTGATCAAAACAGCTGTTTTATCAACAGAAATTTCTTCGTCTTTGACACCTAACAATATAACTTTAAATTTTCAAATTTGTAAATTAAATAGTTTCTGTCCTACGTTGATTCTGTGTCAGTCAGTAGAGTCGGTCAGGGATAAAGCCACTTATCAACTCCTATGAAAGCGAGTGTACGTACGAGCAAAGAAGAAATAAATATTCGTTTAACTTAATAATATGACATCTGATTTCACCCATCAGGTTATTGTAATACGCAAACAAAACCTAGCGTATATTATACTTTGGGGGTTATGTTTACAACTTTAATCAATAATATAGCCTATAATATTAATAACTTCTAGATCATTTGATCTATCAATCTATTTATTTAAAAGCGAAATACCATTCAATCACTCACTCACTCATCACGATTTCTCAAAAACTACCGAACGGATTGAAATGAAATTTGGTATGTAGCTTCCTCTAGAGCCATAGGTGCTTACTAAGAAAGGGTTTCAAAAAATTGGAAATTTTAGGGGGGTTTGGGGGGTAAAACTTACTAAATCACGATTTCTCCAAAATTACCGAACAGATTGGAATGCAATTTGTATGTAGCTTCCTCTAGGACCATAGGTGCTCACTAAGAAAGGGTATGAAAAATTTCAAAATTTTAGGGGTTTGGGGGGATCAAAGTTACTAAGATCATAATTTCAGATCTTTTATTATTATGACAATAGTGCTTTTATTATTTAAGATCTATATATATATAAGCCAAATACCACTCACTGACTGAACACTTAAAAAGAATACAATTACGTTAAAAAAACTGAAAATACCAACCACCACGGGCAACACCGTACGGGTCAGCTAGTATGAAATAAAAGGCAATCAAAAGATAATATTTTTACCTTTCTTTAAATATATATAATAATATACATAAACACTAAATCTTAAAAAATATTCCTACAGTTTTATAGTCCTTATAATTGTACACATTTACCGAGTTAAAAATCCCCGTCTGCATAGTTAGGTAGGCCTAGATAAAGTGTGTTGTTTAAACAGTATTTTGTATAAATTATGTATTTCTGATGTGTATCTAATTAATCCGCCTGTGATTTTTCACGGGGGTTTACTAGTATTATATAGATAAATATTACAAAGCCTCGAACCTCCGATATTCATTTTTGAAATACTCTCTACAATGAAAATACATTAGGCAGGATTCCAACTAACGTTTGACAGATGCATTTAATAGTTTACAAGTTACTAATGTAAGACATGATAAAATAATTATCCTGCAGAAATTACTCCGGTTTCCTTATAACACCTGTTATTTCAACGTCGTAAAATATAATTATAATTTCTTGTTAAATTAGTTATTTCTCAGTACAACGACGAAGCGAGTACGTATACAAAAATTACCCAGCGTAAGAAATACCATTATTTATTAACAACTGTCTTTAACAAACAATCAAATCAGTTGACCTTAATCTCACAGTTAGTAAATATGGCGACGACGAATTAAATTAAATCGAAACCGGATGTTTTGAAATAAAAACGTCCGAAGGATGTATTCATCAACGATTGTTTTAGAAGTCGATTTCAGGCGTGTAGCCTACTTTTGAAATCAAACAGTTTCGAATGGCCTGCAAGAGTATTCGATAGTAAAGAAAGTACGCAAAAGTTGATCGTGAAATAAATATTTTACGAGAACACAGATAAGGCACAGATAAAATTATTTCGCTGTATACAGTATGTGGCCTACTTAACTTTATGATAGATGAATTCACTAAAAAATATATAAAACTCAAAATATACTGCACACCAAACATGATATACAGAGTGTCTAGAAAATACTGTCAAAAATTTCACCAGGCTATTATATAGGTAGAAAGACTAAAGAAGAGTTAGTTCAGGCCTAGAATGGTCTAGTTGGAAATACTTAACCAAAAACTATATTTCGAGTAGATTTGGTAAGCAAAATGTGGTACTCAAATAATGTACTAGAGTAACAACTTTAAACAAATATAAGTTTACCGGTCAAACGCGTTTCAACTGAGTCGTCATCTTCATTGATTCTGGATTAACTATTAAATGTATAACTTCTACGTATAGCGTTGTCTTGTTTGTTAATTAACAGATTTTGTCGTTAACACATTTTAGCATGGCAGAAGATTCTTCTATACTAATATTATAAAGAGGTAACAAAAATTTTGTTTGTATGCAGGGGGAACTACTCTAACTACTGAACCGATAAAAAAAAAATAGTTTTACTAATAAAAACTACATTATCCCTGAGTAACTCAGGCTGTAATTCATTTTGATAAAAATATTTTTTATTTCAAATTTAAGACATCAGTACCAACACGTGTATTTACATTTATTATCATAACAACTAATATAATAAAATAACAGATAAAACCGATGTTTGCTCCAATATTTCCATTAACAGCTGAATTCAAACTGTGAAGCAATTATTTTTATTTTTAACTTTTAAGTTAGGTTTTTATTAAAGTGTAGACCTGAGCCAACATTATTTACCATTTTAGCTTTGGGGTTATTATATAAAAAAACAACATGACTATGTGTATAGGAGGTTCTAACGGGGTTGGCCTGCGGAGCACGCAGGGGATTTCCCTAGTTGGTTATAAAATCTTTTCGATTTTTTTAAAGTGAACAATCGCTAGTTGAGGTTATTAATTTAACATTCAGAAGTTTAACTTAAAAGTTACTTTTATAATTTACTGCCTCCGGACAACCGGAACCGTGTGATTCCAATGCACACGTTTTGTCGGATTAACGAGGGAATTTATCGAGAGATATATATCGGATACAGTTATAAATTGCATCCGCTTGGAAAGAGTTATATGATACGTTAACCTCGGGGATTAAGTTTTTTGATAAACGGGCTGCTCGGAAGCACTCTCTATACTCGGCGGGATTACTGTCTGTCAAACTGTACTCAGTTATCAATATACAGACTTATGGTTCGGAATTAAAATACGTGCTAGTGGTCGATTGAAAAACTGGTAGGTCGTGTACGACATGATTGAGTGTGGATTAACGTAAGTTTTCATTTTACGTCAATTCTTTCTACCCTTAAAATAACAAAAGTAAAATAAATTGTCTGGACCTTCAATTCGGCAAGGGTGTGTAGACTGGATTTTAATAAATGTTATACATTTTGCATGGTCTGGTTCTGCAAAATATATACAAGTTCTGAAATAAGTTGTGAATAGCTTCAGTTACCACCTAGCAACGCGACCGAGGCATAAACTTTTGTTGATTTGTGAAAGTCTGCAATTGCCTATCTATTGTATATAAGAAACATTCTTTTCATTTAATGAAACAAATCTGGCCCTACTGCGCATGCGTTCATAGTATACTATAATTTGTTTGCAGTTGCTTCGCCACTCATGTATAAATCAATAACATTTATTTTCGCAGCAGAACTTGATATATACGTATTTTAAATCTATTTATATAATATTACTGATATCGTTCGTTCTTCGCTAGTAATTCCGTTTAATAATTACTTTATCTCATTAATGAGAAAATATAATAATCCATTTAAACTTAAACAGGAAATTCTGCAGAACGCTTAATAGTGCAAAAAGAAACTAGTTTGTAAAATTGATTTGTAATTATAAAAGTCGTTTAGCGAAATGTTGCACTGTAAATAATAATCGAACGTCAATACAAATATTAGCGTCCTTGTTTGTATTGGATATAGCAGACACTATCTGGACCGACAGTTTAATGGAGATTTTGTAACGAAGATAACATTTGTGGTTGAGTTAATAATTTTAAAATTACTTTTCAGGAAGTAATAACTGTCTAATCATGCAGTGCTAAATATTGCTTTCTGTCAGAAACCTTAAATGGTGATTTCTGTCATGAAAACACGTCATGGGTTCGGTGGGCGCCTCTTTCAAGTCGATTACTGTGTAATAATCATGGATGTATGTCCATCTGTGTTAGTAGGCATTGCACACAGATACAGTATAATCTATTGTATATAACAGAAGAAGTCCTGACTGACTGATTCATAATCAAAGTACAGCCAAAACTATGATAGCTAGAGCCTTTAAATTTGCAGGGTACTGTACCTTCAAACCACTATGCAGAAGTGCACTAAGAAAGGGTTTTGCAAACTATTGATTTTAAGGGTTGAAAATGGTTCACTCACTGCCTGATAAAACAGCTGATTTGAATCAAAAGCTTACTAACACAATTCTAGGTGTGGCCTACTCTGAACCAACACATGTTTGTTGCAATCATTTACATTCATTACCATTTCAATCAACTTTTAGAATCAGTTAATTATTTTCACAACCATAAGTTTTTTTTACCAACACACGTTTCTTGAAAGCATTTACTTATTTTATTACCAAAGCAACAAAATTTGCAAATTTAGAATCAATTCTTCACAGCCAACAGATTTTTTGCGTTTGGTAATAGCAAACCCAAACCACGAAAAATGCTTACCAATCAATCAAACACCTATTACTTTTAAAATTATGGCAACGCTATTCTTTACTAAGACTATTTGGCCACTTTGAAAATCGTACACACACGACCGTGCACTTGTAAATCGCATCATAAAAAATGATTATATCAAATTTGAACATCTTATCTATTTCTAGAGTTGCATTGAGTTTTTGTAAAAAAATTGCAAATTCTGAAATGCGGAAAGGTAGATGTTGGAAAAAAACATGGCACCATTCGGAAACCCTAATCAAACGACTGTACATCCACTATGGGAAGCGATTGTTTCAGTAAAATACTTTATGGACCATATCTTTTGATTCAAAAATCCAGATGTGGAAGTATTTTGACAGAGATTATCACCTATTCATAACAGTATAGAATACTATACTGGCGGATCTCGTATCGACACAGGTGTACTTGAAACAACAGAAGAAGAGCGAAGAATAACTTTAGGAATGCAGTCAACAGTGATCCAGGCAGTGATACTGGCAATATTGGAATGCACACAACTATGCCTACCGAGAGGATTTGATAGTAATCATATTATCATTAGGACAGAAGCTAGGCTGTTATAAAGTCTGGTAGGTCACGAGAATTCCCTCGTCACTAGTGTGGGATTTACACCAAACCTTAGTTAAGCCTTCGACCCGAAACCAGGTAGAATTGACGTGGATACGTGGTCGTAGAGGGAAGACGGTTGAACTGGCACGGAAAAGAACGAGTACGAAACTGTTTATTCGGTTTTACAGAGGTCAAAGATTACTGGAGAAAATTCTCGACAGGGACAGATTGAAAGATATTGAATGAACCAATTAGAGAATTTCTAGATTTGTCGCTGTACAACAAAACGAAACGAACTGAAAATCGAATATTTAAGAAACATCTGAATACCAAGGGATTATTCCCCCCCCCTTGCAAATGATGTAACAAACACTAGGAAACTGAGAAAATATACTGTGGAAATGAGAAGCACTAGGAGGAAGAGTACTATTTATATTGGACCCAAATAAATTTCCAACAGAGATCAGTAATCCAGCCAAGCAAATTTTAGACCTAACCAAGGGTGTAGAATTAACACGGGTAGAGAATTAGGAAGTAACACAAAGTCTTAAGGCTGAGAAGTCTGAGGAGTAAAATACACTTTCAATACAAATAATAATAGGTTAGGTTAGGCTAATAAATGTCTTTAATAAATACACGATAGTAAATAAGTCAATATTATTTGTTCTTCAACAACTCCTAAATGTGTCACTACAAAGTTTCCACCAAACGTTTGGCTAGTTCAAAACACGTGTTTTCATTTACTCAGTCAGAGTGCTCTAAATTTCCAACCATAAACTACTTAATACTTAAATGTATTAGGTACTTTCATTGTTCTCTATATTTTCTAATCTCGAGAGACTTTAATTTTAAGTAGAACGTTTGATTTTTTATTGAAACAACGTTTTGTGTTCGAAAAAGAATTTGATCTATGGAATGTAAAATATGAAGATCTTTCTGAACCATTGACTGTATAACGAAATAAAAGTGAGTGTGAAAACAGATTTGTGAAATTTTTACACGAAGAAAGTTAATGGAATTACTTCTGATATTAATGGACCGTCATCGTGCCGTATCAAATCTGACCAACCTCTCAAACAATAACATTTCTTAGAGTAGTTTCTTCACTCGATTAATAATTAATAACAAACAATATAACATGTAAAAGAAACAGATTTTTTCTTACCGAGGTGTGTTTATTGACTCTAAACTAAACAATGGAGGATCTATTTTGACGAAATATTGGATAATAAATTTGTGTCTCTGAAAGTCTGCTGCCTCAGCGTTCCACGCCTACAAGACTTGCTGTCACAGTGTATAAATATATTGGATGTCGTGTCAGTTACAAGCTTCTTCAATCAAATCAAGTTGGCTACAGATATAGTTTTATAGGGATTTCTAGGGGGCTGCGCCCTCTGTTCACTTCGCTCACAAAGACCCGCGGCGACTCGCGGCTTAGAATGCAAACAGATTATTTTATACTGGGACAGTGGCACTTGGATTCGGGCACTTTACCCTGTGCGAAAAACGGTGAACTGGACCCTGACGCACGCGCAGTAGGATCACAGGCGTGAATGATTTGCAACCAAAAAGAGTTTAAAACTAAAATCAGTTACGTTAAACTGGAGAAATTTGGGAACAGAAATTGTTCTTTTGTCCCATTTTCCACATTGTTCTTGAATTTTGACGGAGTTACGGCATAAACTAGTGAATCAATTGTGATAAATAAAGGCATATTTTGATTGTTATGATTACAGAGTTCTCATAATATATAGACTACAATTAATTTTAAGATTATAAGATCACGGCAGCGTTCAGCCCCAAAAAGTACTACCGCTACAGTGTGTAATAACCATACGTGTTAATTGCGTGCGTTTTCACAAATCCATAATAGCGTTAGGCCTAGTCTAAAAAACTGAAAATAAGTTTAAATTAAACAACAAAAGTGTGGCAATGTTCTGCAGCTGGTTTACATTATACTGATCGTGAAAACAATGGGGTTTCACAAATCAATGTTAGTATTACTCTATACAAAACGAACAAAGGTTTTACAAGTTTTTGATGAAAATTGAATTGAAAAGATGACTGATTCAAGAGACTTATATTAGTTGTGAAAAAACCCACTAAGTCTTCTTTTGTTTTATCAGTCTATTATACAACCAAATCTCGCATTTCATATTCATTCTACGCTGTGGTTTTACTAACCATTTGGCTTGGCATCGCGCCATCTGAAACTAGACATACATAAAAGTAGTTTGGTTTCCTTTTTCCTTTTTTAAATAGATCTCACATTACCTCGTGCTTATCTATGACACCAATTTGTTACACTAGAGTTAACCTTCTATCGGGCGTATTCATTTTTAACACTATCGGACGCTCAAGGAAGTAACTCCGGGTGTATAAAAAGGTAGGCCTATTAACAAGAAGTAACACGAAAAAAATATAAAAATGTGTACAAAGTGATAGACAAGTTTGGAACAGTACATAGTGATAGACAAATTTGGAACAGTATAATTTCACTTGTACCTAAACTACCTAGAAAGTGTTGCAACCTGACATTGCTGACATTAAGCCAGTTCGATTAATAAAGACGGGGAGTAGTGTAGATGTAGAGTACGTAAGCCAGTAACCACACGCACATTCGAACCTGTAATACTGCACAGATTCGAACAACATAGTAGCAAAATAGTACGACTTCTCTAACCACTACACCACACAGTTCTCCTAATTGAAAGCTATTTGACCTCAGCTAACTGTCGGAGAATTTAAACGTTCCTTACTAATTAAACACAATGTTCTAAAAGAATTTTCTCTTCAGGTTCTTAAAAATATAAAAGCAAGTTCTGAACATTTGTATCCGTTCTGGTACTTTCTTCTAACATGCACTTGTATTGAGAGTTATTTTGAACGATGGTCTAAACAAAATCGATCGAGGTTACCTAGTACGTTAACCTCAGAGCTACAATGGGGTCTAGGTTTTTAATAAATGTGCTGATTCGAAGCCCTCCACTATAACACTGGCGGCGGATTTGTCCCATCTATCAAACTGACGTGTGTCCGCCCAACCGATATATTTTACTTCTGAAATAAAATAAAAAAAACAACGAAAATAAAACATTGAGCACATTTTGGAAATTTATGTTTGCGCCATTCATGTTTTCTGTAAACTTTCTACCAAAGTGATCTATCATTTAGACCACTGGAGCTAATACACCTAACGTTATTGCATGGTAAAATACCATTTTTAAAAGGTTACAACACTTTTATTTTTTTAGGGTTCCGAATCTCGTTTCCCAGCCTGGTATAGTGAAGTTTGACACAGTTATAGCATGTTAACTCGACTATATCCAATAATACGATCACGAAAAATATTTACAGTTTATTTGGTGGAAGAATAAGTTTAGAACACTTAAAATAAATATTTTATGATACTTTCGTGTTGGGCATTTTTAAAGGGCTTTATTAAGGGTTGCAATACCAGAGCGAAATATTTCAAAACAGCTGTCTACAGTTGTAATAATTTTTCATAGAAGTTTGAAGATAAACTGTTGTAATATGTGAGAGGTTGTCATGAACATCTAAACTATAATTCGTAGTTTACACAAATTGTAAGTTATCTACTTTTTATATGCAGATTTCTGAAAACCCAACATATTATGCATATGACGAAAATAAAAAATAAGACCACTATTAGGAGGAATGTAAGGTAAGAAAATAAGATCGCTATTAA